>KK114952.1:0-25112 GCA_000611955.2 Stegodyphus mimosarum
TGAAGTGCTAGAGCTTCATAAAGTGAAAAAGTCAGTAACGCGTTTGTCCACCTCTGGCCCTTACGCAAGCAATTATTCGGCTTGGTATCGATTGATAGAGGTTGCTGATGTCCTCCTGAGGGATATCGTGCCAAATTCTGTCCAACTTGCGTGTAAGATCGTCAACATCCCGAGCTGGTTGGAGGGCCCTGCACATAATGCTCCAAACGTGCTCAACAGGAGAGAGATCCGTCGACCTTGCTGGCCAAGGAAATGTTCGGCAAGCACTACAGCAAGCATTAGAAACATGTGCAGTGTGGGGGCGGGCATTATCTTGCTAAAATATAAGCCCATGGTGGCGTGACATGAAGGGCAACACAACGGGCCTTAGAACTTCGTGGACGTACCGCTGTGCTATAAGGTTGCGACGGATGACAACCAAAGGGGTCCTACTATGAAATGAAATGGCACCCCAGACCATCACTCTTGGTTGTCGACCTGTCTGCCGGAAGACAGTCAGGTTGGTATCCCACCGCTGTCCGGGGTGTCTCCAGACTCGCCTTCGCTGGTCATCGGGAGTCAGTTCAAAACGGAACTCATCACTGAAGACTATTCCGTTTCTCCAGCTTTCCGATCATTCTTCCACGTGTGAAGTCGTCCAGGTGATTTCTTCTAGCCATATTTCACGAACTTACTCACTGGCAATTGCAGAGAATATGTTGAATTGCGTCTTCGTCCTTCCTGTTATTCTACTGTTGAGCTGCGCGCGCCGACATCACGCGTTTTGTGTACGCTCACTTCGCCTCTGACGTTTCGTTCCTGATATTTGCATACGCATGACGTTTCTACTGACTTACGTGTTCATTGTATTGATCTCTAGACCTCCTTTTCTGCAATTTCATGGTTATCTGCTAAATTTTTACATTGTTGCTTAAATTTTGCACACCAGTGTAAATATGTTTCTCTCCCGTTGTTAAAAAAGACGGTACATAAAGTCATCAAATTTTCAATAAATAAATCCTCCACCCGAACGTGGACACCTGGAAGCCCGAATTTTGCATTTCGAATTTGCTTTATTATCCATTTCATATTTTGTAAAACTTTAACTAATTTTTGATTAACAAACTCAACGATTTCAAAGCGAGCAATGGCAACACTTGCGTAAAAAAACATTTTCATCTCCAACGCGCTAGACTGTCTATCGGAAATTCTGAAGATAGGCTGTATTTGATAGTTTAATCCCAATGGAACTTAGCCCAAATACTTTCGAAGCGTGTATAGGCCTGCAAAGAAAAAAGAAAAAAGCTCCTTTGTGTCAAAAAAAGTCTGAAAGCTTTCAGACTTTTTTTTTAAATAATAATATCGTTTTCTACCTTCTTTGCTTGGTTAGAAACATTGAAAATTAGTGTCGAAACTGTGTTAAACCAAATCATGTCTGTTTCCCTCGCCGTTCTCGTTTCGCCTTCCCTCGATTATCATATGCACCCCAGTGTATGTTATCCCCAGTTTATCGTATCTACACTGCGCAAAATAATAATAATAATAATAAATAAGGGGGGACAGTTCTACATCTCCCGTTCTACTGGACCGATTGATATTAGATTTATATTTAGCATTGTCTTAACATAGGTATTTCGACACAAAACCAGACTTTTTACGAAATAACATACCAATTGTTTTGCATATTTCGATTCTACCACTCAAATTATGCATAGATATTAAGTTTGAAATTTTTGCTGAGAAATTTAAAAATATTTTTTAACGGATGTTTTTCAGTTTCCTCCAAGAATAATTCACTTAGCGAACTTCTTAATTTATAATAATTCCTTCCCTTTTTTTTATTGAAAAGAAGCGGGAAAAAAGTCATCGTTCGTACTTCCAAATAATTTTACCAACATTCTCGTTATTATCGCTTATAATAAATACGCCAAATTTCAAAACGCGCCAAAATCTAAATTCGCATATATCTTAGGAAGTTTTGAATAAAAAAACTCTAATTTTTTTGCAGGTATGCTTAGAAATACATCTATCTTAAGATGATGGCAAAACTTTTATAGGTTATAATTCAATTTGTTTTCCGAAAAATTTATAAAATTTAATAAAAAATAATCATAAAAATTGACGAAATTTATTTTGAATGAACCTAAATTTCCAAATATGAAACGAAGAATCAAATAAGTTTAATAAAAAAGAGTTATTAATAAATATATACCAAATTCAATTAATATTGAGGAGCTAAAAGTTTTAAAGCTAATTTTTTAAAAACTACTCGTTTTTCAAAACTTGGAAATTTGGCATAATTTGAGTCATAGAATCGAAATATGGAAAAACATTGGCATGTCATTTGAGAAAGAGTCCGATTTTGTGTCGAAACACCTATATTAGAACAATACTCGTGCTTTCGGAGACATGAAAAACGCAGTTTGAGTTTTGTCAATCGGCCCAGTAGAACGAGAAATATAGAAATGTTCCCCCCCTTTTTTTTGCTCAGTGTACGCGTTTGGTAATTCTATTTTAAATTTTGTAAATCTTAAGTGATTAAATTTAGAATAAACGGTTTTAATAAGCTTAGATAATTATATCTGTAAAGCGAAGTATAAAAATTCTGAATTTAGAATTTCAGTTGGACGTTATTGAAGATGTTTTCGAAAATCTCTCACTAAGGGAGTTAGCAGAATGGTAAACTAAATCATTAATAGCAATGCGATGGTTTATTTACTCTATAAGGCTAACAACTATCTTAAAAACTAGGATGTAATTACCCAAAAGAGAAAAATAGGAAGACTTAATTTGATGTATATTTTTAATAAGCTTCTAGTTCTGATGAAATTAATAAACAAAATTTATAATGTGAAGTTTGTATATACCTTTTTTACGTAACGTATGTTTTTAGGAAATAAAATATTGCTGACTTACACTGTTTCAAAAAATTGAGTTTTTATTCTTATTTTTCTTCTATCTTACTCTATATAAATTTTATATTTAATTTTCGTTTTATTAATATAACTGCACTGAATAAATTGATTTAACCTAATTTGTACCTCTACATATTCTTTAACAGACTCGAAAAGCCTTAAAAATGGTAACCATGATTCCACCGATAATTATCATCACCGATAGTCGTCTTTCTTTAAGACGGCCACTGCAAAAGATGATTAAAATCATCTATCTGTAACAGGAAGTGGCCATCTTACAGAGGGTTCAGTTTTTTATGGAGAATTAAAAATGATTTTTTTTAAAGTACAGATTAGTTATATGGTTAGATAAGGTTGAATTTATGCAAATGAAAGAAGATCTTTTTGAGCTAAATTTCCAATATTTCTTTATTTGAGAACTGAACACATCCCTTCCTTTTTTACAATATTTATTATTTAAGAAAGATGATAAAAATCTCTCCGTTTAGATGTGAGTTTTCATTCAGCTAATATTTCTAAATCTATGAATCGGTGAGTGCTTAAATGGTAAATCGATGAGTGCTTATAGTATAAGGAAATATAATCCCTTGCTATACATTAGCACAGAGAAAATCGAATTTGAAGAGTAAATTTATCATTTCACCCTGAATGTCTAAGATAAAGATGCCTTTGACACTGAAAACTGTTGGAAGCAGATGCTTCTATTGAAAGTTCTTCTATTAAACATTTTCGTTTTCTTTGCTTAAAATATACATTTATTCGAATAATGGTTATTTACACTAAGTGGTTTTGCAAACACATTGCAGAAAGATTATAAAACATGGTATGATTGATGATATTTTCTGCCTTTCCTCGTTTAGAATCGTGAACATTTGAAAGAAAGTGCCTAAACGATTCCTCTCAAAATATAATACACCAATACTGATGTTATGCATAATGCATACTGGTAAACATTTGTAAATGCATTATTAATACATAAGAGGAGATGAAAACTTCCTTTTATATACTTTTTTATAAGAAAGTTTCCTTTGAAAAGGTTAATCGAAATATGAATATCTTAAGAAAGTGATAATAACTGTTGCGGTGACATAAGAAAAGTCCTCAAGGTTATGGGACTTTTCGAAGCAGGAAACATGGAACATGACATTTTCCTAGCTGGAAATCGGGCCACAGATGTTCCAAGTGAGAGCTGGATGTTCTTATCACTTACCTTATTACATCGCACACGAGGGAATTTAATGGTTCCTTTCCACGTGAAATTTGTTTCAATTTTACTACTCAGGCTACAGTTTATGTAATAAAATATATTTAATGCTCAATTATTTTTTAAATGCTTATTTTTGAATAATAAGATAAAATTACACGAGGTTACATAAAATTGCAAAGATCTCCAAAGTTGCATAGAAATCACAAAAGCTAGATATGAAAAGGAGAGAACATAAATTTGTAAACAATTTTGGTTTATACAGTAACTGTCTTAGAAGATTTCTACGAAAGCGCAATACGGATATTCAAAGCTATAGTACATTTCGGCTTTACTTAGAACTTCAATCTAAAATATTAAAATGGATATATTACAGTCAAATATTCACATTATTTCTACGAAACGAAGAAAAATAAATAGTATTTAAACGTTTTTGAAAGATTAAATACCTATGAAACAATCATTGAAATTGTATACATACCCGATTTCTTTAATTTCCATTCTTATGCCACTGCTTAAACATCTGAAAGTTGAAATTCCTCAAATAATTCGTGTGCTATTGGTAGGTATTTTCTTCCTCTTTCCAGCACGCTTCCACACTCAACGCATATTTGAGAGTTCCCGGTTCGAGTCCCAGTGACAGCATTCTATATTTTCCCCGTTTCCTGCTTCAAAAAACGTAATGCATCTATGTTGGCACTCGAACTAAAGGGTGGTGGACAATAGTTCGTCACCACCAGGATTTGGCGATTAGGTCCCCTAATCACCAGTCGCTCTTTAAAATGCAGAGTATATAAAGTTTCTCCCTTTTTAAGCATGCCCTCGTGATGTAACGGTAGCACACTCGGCGCGTATTCGAGAAGTCCAGGGTCGAGACCCGACGAAGGCGTTGCACACTTTTCACATCTCCTCTTCAAAAACAAATCTAATGATTCTACCAAGTTATTTATTTGATTGCGAGTATTGTATTCAAAAAATTATTTTCTCTACTTCAGACACTTATAAAAATGTAGTTTTTTAATCTACGTGAATAGATATTATTTTGAGAAGCACGTAAATTCCACATGAGGCTTGGATGTTACTAAATATATTGTTTCTTCTCTATGTGGCATTATTTTGTAGTTGAGTATTTGTGCAGTTATTTATGTCTTTTCAAACAGATTTTTATCGTAAAAAAAACTTATTTTACATTATGTGACGAGGATATATTCTCTTGAGAAAAGCGTAAACACTATATGAGCCTTGGATATTAAGTGTATTCTTTCTTTTCAATATGTTTCTTCTCGATGCCACTGAATATTACTTGGGGAACGCACTAATCAGTACTTTATCCTCAAAATGACCAGTAATGGCCGGTACTTTATCCCCAAACTAGATCTAAGATAAATATTTTACTTCCTAGTCAAGTATGAAATATGCGTAAAAATTATGCTTATTTTCTCTGCGTTAGATCTCAAATCAATGCCTTGCGCTACTATTTATCTTACAAAAGTAACCGGAAACATTTTAGGAATAAAGTTTACTTACGTACGATTTTGACTGCCTTTCGTATTTTATAAATAGCAGTCTATAAGTGATTTACATTTGGTTAGGTTTGTCAACATTATAAAATATTCATCTTCCTGATTAATTTCAAGTATCTGTATTTTAAAGCCGAAACTCCTGTCACATCCAATAGCGTTTTAAGTAGAGCACAAGAAAAAGGTCACAACGGTTAAACCAGCTGCTTACTTTGGGAGCTGAAGGGTTCATATTTCTTCTGTTTTTAACTCATTGATTTTTTAATCAGTATTCATGGAAGCGTATAACTTGCACAAAATCTGCTTCTCGGTTTTGTATTTTCACTATATTCATTATCTTTCATTCCCAAATTCATGTGAAAGAAAGCCTCTGATAAACAGTTGTGATTGAATTTCGATACACCGTCACAACTGCGTGTATCAGTTATGTCGTTTTAAAAAAATAAGCTACAACACTTTTCTTTCCAATGTTTATTTGAATGGTGAAAGTTGTGGAACAATTTTTCGGTGATTCGATTTTTAAACGATTCAATTCTTAAAGCAATCATAGATTAATAAATTCATTATTAGATTACACTGTTCATTTCAAAATTCATCCTCAAAAACTATCTTTAACGCTTCTTTCATCTATTTCTCTGCATTGTTCTTTACAAAATGTACCGTAATTAGAGACTTTGTTCTCGAGTCAACTGATAAGAAATCGAAGTAAAACATATATTTTTTACAAAGTTTATTTCGAATAAGGCTACATAAATAAAACTGGTGATTTTTTGGATGTTTGAAGTCTTCTGACATTGAATTTTCGCTACTTAGAATTCCAATGTTTGGCTCAGTAGGAGCCGAAAAGACAATTCGCTGAAAACTGGGTTCAGATCCTAGTGAATGGATGGGAGTTTCCGTAAATTTTCACCTATGTGTAGTGTGTATACGAGCTAGTACCTTTTAGAATGTTCTCCATGACAGCCTTCGAAAGCTTTGTTATGATCTGAATAATGCTGCATTGGTCTTCTAGTTTGTGAGCCATCCTTAAATCAACTTGGTCACGATATCAATTGTTTATAGCATACGAAAGAGAAATATTCAAAAACATTGAGTAAAATTTTAGAATTTCATGTTATGTGGGAAATAATATGTTGTTCCTCTGTAATATTTATTTAATTTTGGTCGAAACTTCCAGCAAAACTAATAAAATAAACTTGCTACTGTGGAGACCACACTATTACGTAATTTATAAATTATTTATACTTAAAACGTGCAAAATAGTATGACCATCTTACAAACACCAATTGAAGTTCTAAGCAATGCTTTAGAATTATTTCAAATGATCTTAAAATCTAAGTACATCTTATTGAAAACAAGTTACAACTGTAGATTATAACGGTACAAGTCAGTACAAAGATCACAGATTTCTGCATTCGCAAAACATGTACGTTAAAAAATTTATAATTCTTAAAAATTATTTTCATTAGTTATTATCATTATTTGAATGCAATAATTTATGTGTGTAAATTTTAGTTTATTACTTTATATGTCACACATTTCGCCAAAAATATCACGTAGCACATAGATAAAGGTTTCGGAACTGCTGTTGTTTGCTTTCAATTCTTTAGTTTCTCCACGTCTAAAAAATTCCCAAGAAAAGAGCTCATACCCCACAAATTCGCAGCGCAATTGTTAAGACGGACACATTTAGCTTAATTCTTCTGTGACGGACAAACGTGACATGGAACTTGACAACTACTTCCGGTTTAATGGACCACCGAACTTTTCTTCACTTCCTCTTATTTGTTTTCCTTTGGAAATTATCCGAGGAGTCTTCTCCAATTGGCAGCTGGGCTAGTTAAAAGTAACTGACGACTGAATCGATTCTGAAAATGGTAAGAATTGTAATCGAAACTACTAGGAAACGTCAAAAATAATCCTCAAAGAAATAAATGAAAGAAAATATTCCCTCGGTTCATAAAAGACACCTTCAAAATCCAGCCTTAGTTGAGTTATTTACTTTATCCTTGCGAAACAATAGTCAACTTTTAGTGTAGGTGAACAAATAAAACAAATAGTTTAGGCGTAACTGAATAATTATGGATAATAAGTTATTAATAAGGCTTCATTGTTTCATTGTTAATGGTTTATTATTCAAATGAGTAAAGGATTTCTTACAGAGCTACTAAAATTATCTAAAGCAACTAAATCCATGTGAAAAGCAAATAGATATCGGTACGCGGTCCAGCCTAAGTTTCTCCTTAGTTATGAATATCTTTTTTCCTGGGATTCCTTTCCGATATTCCTTTTATTGGTGTTTCCTGATTTTCCTGTCTACGTCTAGCCGAATGTTAAACACCTCAAAACACTGATAGATCGATAAGATTTCAAATCATACAGAACTTGTTGTCTGTACAAGTATTTTCAATTAAATAATTGTCCTCACATGTAGTTTAAATACTGTTACGAAATGTCCAGCTGTGCTAAGATAGCTTCCCCGCAAAGCGGGTTTAGGGTTGCCAGAAAAAGGCAAAGGAAGGCAGGATTGCAATGTTTGGAGGAAAATCTCCCATTTGCGACATTTAGCGACAAAATTGGCGATATGCCATGGAAAGCATTGTGGAACGAATTGTTACCGGTTTGGTCCAGAATGTTCTCGAAGGCAGGCCAAAAGCTATATAAACCCTGACTGTAGGCGGAGCAGCAGTGTTTCGTCAGTCTATCGAGAGTGCATCGTCGAGTTTATCGTCAGAGTACCGTCAGTCTATCGAAGAGTGCATCGCGAGTTGTAGCGTGGAGAGTATCGAGAGTACGTTGAGTTCCGACAGCGACCGAATCGAGTCGGGAGCTATACTCTACTGCTTTGCTGTGAAGCTATTTTCACCGTTATAGCATGAAGGTTGTGTTACTGATTGTTTCAGCGTGTTTGTCGTAGTTTTTCGACGACTGTAAATGTGTCTTTGAAACTCTCCTGTATTATACTGGCGAACAAATTGTGTTTTGATTCTTCCCCCAGTTGTTGTCAGTCAGTCCAAATCCACGAACCCGTAGGACGCAACAACATGAACCAGAATCTTTTAGACACTTAACAAATACCGTGTCTTTCATGTTGGGCAGATAGTCACCGTGTTATTTTGCACATTTAGTTAAAAACAAACAACAATGATTTCTCGGATGCTCAGAACGATGGGCAAACTCACAAACTCAGTTATATATTCTTATTTTTAAAAAGCACGTTATTTCGAAGAAAAGGATTCTGCATGCCTTTAATTTTCTATAATCCTTTATTTATTTAGTAGAAAATGTTTGCTTTTATTGAAGTTGTTGATATCTGCATTTAAAAAGACGTTCCTTTTTATCTCGATAATAATTCATTTTAAGAAACAAAGCATTATAGTATAGTTAGTTCTGTACTGAGCTGCGAAAGGGTCCGCTGTATATAATATCCTTGGTTTAGCTTATGAAATAGAATAAATTCATATTACTATAACACCGGTGTTCTATTTTGCCTCGAATACTTGCACATCTTGCATGGAACACAATGCTGAGCTTCCTTTTGCTTGAAAAAGGAGTTGAAAATCGTATAAAAAATTAAAAAACTTTGAAGACACGTGACTCACTGAACGTATCTCCAATGTTAAACATTCTGCTACGGCTAGATTTACACTCTGAAGTTTCGCATTGTAGTCAACCGAATTACGTAGTTTCTTCTTAGGAGGCATATAAAGTAGTTATTAAAAGTTAATGTCACTTCCTTTGGCTTATTATGTGACCTAGTGTTCAAAGTTAAGTTCCAAAAAACACATTTGGTGGTATTATTCAAACCACAAAATAATATATAGTGATATATGTAAAATTCATGCATGTTAATTTAAATAATCTTTGCGCAAATTGAAATCTACTTATCAGTACAATACGTGCTTTGTTAGATTCATTTTGCTTTTAACAAAATACCTGTAAGTGCGACGGACATTCTTACTTAAGCATTTCACCCAAGTCTTTTTTTTTTCAACTCAGCTGTACGTTTTTGCATGCTAATCAAGTTTCCCCAATCTGGAATAGATTAGAACACTGTGGTACTAATGGAAGGTGACACTCAAATTGAAAGCAAGAAACTAAATTCATCTCCTACGTAGTTTAATGATATGTGAGAAATCTCGGTTATTGTTAGGACCTGGTCTGAGTAGTTCAAGAAGTTAACATCAGTTTATGATCATCATAGCGCTACAGCAGTAAGAATGAAGGGGTCTTATACAACAAACCCAGAACGTTGTTCATAACTTTCAGCAACTGATGGTTTAAATGAAACAAGTAAACTTTATCGCAAACTTGCGATGCTGATCTTCATGCGTTATATTCAACCTATGATTTCTTCCCTCATGTCACAGGAAATATCGCTCGAGCTTTTGAATAAAACAAATGACAAAACGAAAACATTGTGGACAAAATAAAAGAGATTATATTTGCTCTAAGATAAAATTGAAATTGATGTTCAAAAATTATTGTTGTCATGATTAACTCGGGAGAGAATAGAAACTTCGTAAAAGCATCACACTATATAAGCATAATACTAGCTCTATGCGGGATCTATAATATTAAATGAAGGACTTTGGCAAGAAATCGTTTTTAGCCTAATTTAAAAAACTGATGTGTACAAAACCACATAACTTCCTTGCACTACATATTAAATGAAATGCAATTTTTCCTACCTTTCATTTAAGCGTATTTCCTCGAATTTCATTAAGAGATATATTTCTCATTCAATTAATTCAGATCTCACTTCGCGACAAGTCAAAAATACATAAAAACTCAAAATATCTACATTGAAAATTGAAAGCTATAAAAAACATAAAACACCAAAAACAGTTAAAACAATTAAAAATTACAATTAAAGTTACAATTTCTACCCAAAAATAAGCAGTTCGGCCAATGAAGAATTACAGCTAAAATTAAAAAATTTGAAAAATTACAATTAAAATTACAGTTTTTACCCAAAAACAAGCAGTTCGCACTTACAGGTATTTTGTTCGGGCAAGAAGGCAGATTTTTCGGTGCACAAAACTGAAAGTTTCCTTTTGGTCTCACTCGGCAAAAAGAAACTGAATGTCTAGACACTCACTTAATTGTTGTCGACTCTATGCTGAATCGATATATAGGATAATTTAATAACTTAAATAATAATTCTAGAATGGATTAAGCATACTTTAATTCGCAATAATAAAAGAATTCGTTGCTTTGTTCTTGCGAAGATTAGTTTCTCGGGATTGGCAAAAAATCCACTATTCTGCTAAGTTTCAAATGTATACAAATATTGCTTCTATTGTAAAAAAATTAGGCTTAGCCGCATTAAAAAAAACTTTTAAATTGTTGTTGATTCTACAACTATAGCATGCAAGTAAACTAAAGGCATAAAATCCTTAACCGAAAAATAAGAGTAACATAATTCAGTCATTTATTCAAGCAAAAAATGCACAATTTACAAACATATAAGACTAAAGAAACTGATCTCACTGAGCCGAAGAGTGGATATATGCATATATACTTTTAGTGCTGCGAATTGCAACCAAAATTGAAGGTGCACGTTTACATGTTATAGCTATCCTATGTACAAAATTTCAACTTTCTGAGGCTACTCGTTTTTGAGTTATGCGAGATACATACATACATACGTACGTACGCACAGATGCCACGAAAAAATGTCTTCTGAATCTATTTTAAATTAGTTCTATATTTCGTTTGTGAAAAAAGAATCCTTTATTCTGCTTACGTAATTCTGCATTCTGTCCTTATGTAAAGATGTTACGCAAAAACATCGTTAAATTGCATTCGGTCAAAATGGATATTTTCTTTGAAAATATGATACTCGAAATTTTTCGCTATTACGATACTTCCTTTTTACTTCGTACAAGGAAGTAAAATCTGAATTATCTTTAGTTTTATGCCCACAGTTAGGTATGTGTGTATGTGTATATGTATATATGTGTTTATAATGTATGTATGTGTATATGTATATATAAGTATATATGTGTTTTGCCATTTCGGTCGCGTTTAAGAGAGGAATGGACTGAGTTTTGATATTTTATTCTCTTTTCTATTCATAAATAAATATTAAAGATAAATGTTAACGATAAATAAGAACAATCAGTTAGCATTTTATGAATTTCGTAGCAATAGGCAGATAAATTATTCGGAAGTGTATGATATAACTTTTACTTTCGTGATTAGCTCATTATTTATACTAAAATCACCAAACCTTTTACCTTACAGTGAACTCACTTATGGGTTATGGTTATTAACAATTATGATGCTTAAGCCACGTACAGCTTTATTGTGTTTTTACTGATGAGGAAGGGGATTACTTTAGACACAATAATTTATTTGTTTAAGTAGTTATATATAAATCGCTGCATCCCTCTTCCCTTGTATGAAAGTTATATATATAAAATGTTACACACCATGAAATTTTCTAACCTATGACATAATTTCCATTTTTATCTTCATTTATTTGTTCATATAATAGCAAAGGAATTTTCAGGCAACGAGTAATTATAAACTTAAAACATTGAATACATATGAATTTTAGTTAACTGAATCAAATTTAAAAGAGATGCAGCTGTCATGAAATTCTTTGAATGAAGAATGTATCTGTTATATTTCTTAAAAATACTATTCTCGTTTAAAATTATTTCAGAAGTTTTCTCCTAAAATAAATCACTAAACCGCAGAAAATGACATCAAACTTGTCTGCCAAATGTTAGCAAATTTTGAAAAATCACAGAAGTTCGTAAAACATTCTTTGTACTCATAACTTTCCAGATGCACTTCTCCATCTTCATCTCTGAAGAATAGAATATTTTTCCTGATACTTTCGCATCATTAGTCCTTTGAAAAATGGAACATTATTCCGTTGAATTTAGTTTCTCTAGGCACAAAATTTGCGTGAGAATATGTTTTGCTACCTGCAAGTTAAAATACATCTTGGTGCAAAAATGCTGCAATTCTCAGTATACCATTGCCTACATTTTCATAAATTTCATATAATTAAATGTTTATTTTTGAACTGAGAAGCATCATATGTAAGTTTTTTTGTTACATTATGCTTTGAATGCCATAGCAATTTATTTAATAATGCTTAAATTTCTTTTTGTCTGACATCGTTTGCTTATTACTTCCTTGTACGAAGTAAAGGAAGTATTGTAATCACGAAACATTCCGGGTAGCATATTTCAACGAAAATATCCATTTTGACCGCTATCGAATGCAATTTAACGATCTGTACGTAAGGACGGAATAAAGGACTCTTTTTCCCCAAACGAATTATAAAACTGATTTAAAATGGATTCAGAAGATATTTTTTCGTGGCGTCTGTACGTACGTATATATCTCGCATAACTCAAAAACGAGTAGTCTCAGAACGTTGAAATTTTGCATATAGGTCTGCTGTAACATGTAGATGCGCACCTCCTGTTTTGGTTTCAATCGGTCGCGCCAAAAGTATATATATATATATATATATATATATACCTATATATATGTTACTCGTCTGTTACTCGGCTCAGTGAGCTCAGTGTCTCTATTCTTGTATGTTGAAAAATTGTGCATTTTAAATTATATTGTTAATTATGTTGCTCTTATCTTCCGGTCAGGGTTTTCATGCTTTTAGTTAATCTGCATGCGATATCTGTAGAATTATCAACAATTTAAAAATTTTTTAAGTGGGCTAAGCCTAATTTTTTTACCATAGCAACCATGTTTGTTCACGTTTGAAACTTAGCAGAATAGTGGATTTGTTGCCAATCTAGAGAAACTAATCTTCGCAACAACAAAGTAACATCTTCTTTTAATATTGCGAATTAAATTATGCTTAATCCATTCTGGAATTTAGTAGAATAGTGAATTAGTTCTTTCTGCATCTTCAGTGTCTTTTTGCCGAGTAGGACCAAAAGGAAACTTTTAGTTCTGTACACCGAAAAATCTACCTTCTTGCCTGCTGGCCGAATTGCTTGTTTTTACTTAGAAACTGCAATTTTAACTGCAAATATTTTTCTGTGCCCATTCATTTTAATCATTTCGCAATTTGCAAGCCTGTGTAATTTGTAGATTACAAAAAGCCATTTTAATAAAGTTAACATAATTTTAAAATATCATTTTAGCTCTAGAAATGTTACAGAAATTTCTTGCTTTTAAATAAATTAAACTACTGAGCGGAACGTGAGACTTGTATTAAGTAAACGAATGCTCATAAATTAAGAGAAAAAATCAGTTCTGAAAAGCAGACTCTTTTTAGAAGTAGGTGTGCCTTTTTTCTCATGCTTAATAGCACGGTCCTGTTATTTTTAACTTAGTAATGGAGCCTTTTAATTTTTTTAACTTATTCTCATGTTTTTAACTTGAGAATGAGACAAATAACTTGCTTTTTATTAATGCTTACAATGTGAAAATACCTTTAATCACAATTAGTATCGTTCTTATCTTAGTTCTTTTTTCTCTTTAAATGTTTGTACGTTAATTCAGTAGACATGAATGTATTGCAATATAGGAATTCTCCCTATTTATCCTTGATGCAGGATTTTGAGTGTAATCAAAAGCACATTCGGCTAGCAATAAAAATTTCGGAACTCAAATCACTGTGAAGGCTTAACAAATTTTATGCTTATAGAATAGCTTATAGACTCTAATTAAAAATGCACCTGAACTAAAATGTGATAGACGTTATTTCGTCGCCATCTGTGATTTAGCACCTGAATCCTCCTCTTCTCCCATGGCCCTTTAAGTAGGGGAGAATATAAGGAATTTTTTTCTTCTTCCAAGCGTGTCTTTGAGGTCTAATTTGAAGCCCGTCTGGCTACAAACTCGAAGCTACAATTCCACGTAACATTCATTTATCTAATTTTATTCATTTTGCGTAATTTCAAAACAGTACAGACGAAGGTCTTCTTTTTGCATCCGGTAGTTGATATTTCTGTGAGGGGCTGTGTTATTAATACTTTTACGTTGCTTGTTCTCTAAACAAAATGTATTCATGAAAAATAATTTAAGAGTACTGTGAAAAAGATGAAATCTTATTATTTTCGCATTTTTCCAGAATATTGTATTATTTTTATAAACTTCTTTAAAAAATACATAGACTGTTAATCTCACATCATTTCAAGATATTTTTAAGAATATTACACTAAACAAAATCTGGTGTGGGCAACACATGACTTCCTTGCGCGGCATATTAAAATATATACATTTTTTGCTACCTTTCATTTACACTTATTGCCTCGACTTTTAGAGATATATTTCTCTTTCAATTAACTTAGTTCCCACTTCGAGGCAAGGGAAAAATACATAAAAACTCTAAACTTTTACATTAAAAATTGTAAAATACATAAAAATTTAAAACACCAAATGCAGTAAAAAACGATTTTTTACAAATACTATTAGACTTTGTACGCAGAATAATCAATTCGGTAATAGGGCAGGAAAACAGGACTTTTGGTGCACAAAAAACTGAAAAATTACTTTTGCTCTCACTCGGCAAAAACACACTGAAGTTGGTGCACGAACTAACTTAATTCACCACTCATCTAAAAGTTTGAAATGTAAACAAATGGCGGCCTCGTTAGGTTTAGTACCACTAAAATTTTAAGTTATTGATAATTGTACTACTATTGCATCTAGATTTGGCCTAAAAACCTTAACAGAGCATAAGAACAACATGATTCAATCACTTTTAAAGCAAAAGATGCACAATTTACCAGCATATAGGAATAGAAAATCTGAGCTCAACGTTTGATGTGGCCGATTGCAACGAGATACGGAAGTATACAACTATATGTTATAGCAGTCCTATACACAAAATTTCGAAGTTCTATGGCAACTCGGTTTTCAGTTAAGCGAGATACATACGTACGTAAGTGCAGACGTCACGAAAAATTCTCTTCTGAATCCGTTTTAAAAATACAGGGTGTTTATAAAGTCCCGGACCCATTTGGATGTTTAATAACTCATAAAATAATGAGAATATAAATAAACTTATGCCATTTATTGATAGAATAACTTATATATTTTCCTTTTCAGGTTTGAATATCTTTACTTTTGTAAATATCATCTGCGCGTGTGGTTTATTTCAGATAATTTCATTTTCCAGTCTAAATATCTGCACTTTCCTAAATATCGTCTGCTTATTAATTGCATTTTTCTCTCTTTTGTTTTTGGCAACTATGAATCAACTATGACAACAACCCCCATGAATACCGTGAGGCACAAAGGGATTCCCCAAAGGTTAATGTGTGGTGTGGACTGACACACGACCGAATCATTGGTCCTTTCATTTTTACAGAAAAGACGGTCTCATCAGTCGTATATTTAGACATGTTGGAAGACTTCGTATTTCCACAACTAGAAGAGCTTCAGCCACGTGTGTTTTTGCAACAAGTTGGTGCACCACCTCATTGGGGTACCATCGTTCGTAGTTCTTTGAATGACCATTTTACAGGAAGATGGATTGGGCGAGGAGGTCCAATTCCTTGGCCACCCAGATCACCTGATATAACGCCGCTGGACTTTTTCCTTTGGGGATTTGTAAAGGACAACGTTTACAGGCGGAGAGTGTCGAACATGGAAGGCCTAAAAGCCAAAACAGATTACAACCGCAATTACAACCGCAATCGCCTCTGTAGATGGCGACATGCTTGCCGGTACCTGGCGTGAAATTGAATATCGACTTGATATTCTCCTTGGGACGAAGGGGGCACACGTGGAAGTTCATTAAAAAGGGTCATGAAACTTTTTAAGTCTATCTAACCATTTATGTTATTAATTTTAATCTATCTTTTCTATTTTATGAGTTATTAAATATCAAAATGGGTCCGGGGTTTTATAAACACCCTGTATTTTACAAGAGTACTTTATTTTATCCATACGCACTGATGTCAGGCAAAAGCATCTTTCAAATGGATTCGAGAACGGTCAAAATGGATATTTTCGGGGAAATATGATACCTGAAATTTTTCGCGATTGTAATACTTAGTTTCTTATAGCCAAAGAATGAGTCTCATGTCTTTCGTTTTAAATTAAATATTAGAAATACTTATTCGAAATTATTAATCTTAGTTAAAAAGAGACATGTCTAACAAGATAAGTAAACTAATCTTTTTAACTCTAACAGTTAGTCGAGTCAAGTCTTTAAAAGTTCTTGAATGAAATTAAAAGTTCTGTTGTAGTTAAAATGCGAATGATAAGAAATCGAAAAGGGACTGCAGTATATTTTATGCGAAAGTAACCTGTATATGCTTTGGTGCACCAAAATAGGTTTCTAAATGAATATTGGGTTTTAACGTTTTGTATTTTTTATTACGTAAAACTCAAAATCATAGTTAATACACGAAATGAAAGAGCAACTCAAACAGTTCTGGTTCTTGGTACGCGCATGCGCCAGAAAGCGCTAGTAGCAAAAATGGCGATTGGTGAACAGAACATTTTTTGTGTTCTGCAGTTTCCAAACACCTAATCTGTAGTTACTGAGCAACGTGAGTTCCGGATTAAGTTCAGTTGTTATCACTCAAGTGATAATGACATTCGTAGATGGTATCATCAGTTTGAAAATACCGGTTGCCTTTGCAAACGGAAGAGTACGGGACGACCAAGAGTTAGTAAAGATAGTGGTGAGCAAGTGAAAGAGTTTTGCACGCGTAGCCCGAAGAAATATGTGGGGGTTCATAAAGGGTCGTGTGTAGTATGTGCTTCCACTACCAGCTGATCTACCTGACCTAAGACACAGGACTGAGGCAGCTGTTGCAACAATTACAACACAAGCACTAATAAACACTTGGAGAAGAACTGGGCTATCGACTTGATATCTGCCGTGTAACGAAAGATGCTCACATTGAACACTTGTAAGTTTGTAGGTAAGTTTGTATGTTTGAGTTGCACTTTCATTTCATGTAATTATTTTAATTTTGAGTTTTACGTAATAGCTACTACACAGAGTTAAAATCCCGATATTCGTTTAGAGACACCCAGTATTTTTATGACTTCCTTATATTAGAAAAATCACTTTGTTGTAGTTGATTAGAGCAAAATTTGCAATACCTCAAAGCATGTTTGTAAACAGTTATAACTGCATGGCTTTAAATGTTCTCAAAGTTCATTTTTAACCTGGAAGTTTGAAACGAAAAGAAAATGGAAACTGGATTCAAAAACTGGCGTACGGCAATATCACGAAAGAAAGACCTAAATGCCAAAGGCAAACAAACTGAGGCTATAACTGAAATAATTTCTTAAATATAAGTCAATAAAGTCAAAATAAAAAGAACGGAAAAAGAAAGAAATAGATAGATCTGATAGAAATAAAGTTAAGAAAAAGATTAATATTTTTATTCTTGAAGTCTCCTGGATGGCATATGAAATAATTTTGCAAATTCGTCTCCAACTAACCAAATCTAGTCTCTATATCCAGCTTGCAAACCATGTTATAATTATGTTTTCTCGTTTATGTAACTCATCTGAGATACAATTACACTGCGAAAAAAAGGGAGGACAGTTCTAGATCTCCCGTTCTACTGAGCCGATTGACGAAATTCAATTTACGTTTTTCATGTGTCGAAAGCGGGACTTCTGGTATTAAATTTATATATAGAATTTTTCTAATATAGGTATTTTGACCACAAAATCGGACTTTTCTGAAATGACATGCCAATGTTTTTTCATATTTCGATTTTATGACTGAAGTTATGCCAAAGTGCCAAGTTTTATAAAAATCGCACTAGTAGCTTTTAAAAAATTAGTTCTCAAAATTTTAGCTCATCGATGTTAATTGAATTTGGTACATATTTACTAATATCTCTTTTTGTATTAAACTTATTTGATTCTTCGTTTCACGGTTCGAAATTTAGAATTATGATATATAAAATTTGTATCATCATCTTAAAACAGATGTATTTGTAGGCGCACTTGTTTTTTATTCAAAATTTTCTAAGATATACATGAAAATACATATTGGCGTGTTTTGAAATTTGGCATCTTTTTTTTGAGCGGTAATAACGCTAAATGTGGTTTAAGCACTTTGTTAAAATTATTTTTAAATATGAACGATGGCATTTTTTCCGCTTCTCTGCAGTGCAAAAAAGAAAAGGAAAATTAGGTTGCTATAAATTAAGAAGTTTGCTAGACAAATTATTCTTGGCGCAAAATTCGCCAAGATAAATTTTTAAATTTTTCCGTAAATTTTGCTCGAAATTTTACAAACTTTAATATTTAGGCATAATTTGAGTCGTAGAATCGAAATATGGAAAAACCATTGGCATGCCATTTCAGAAAAACACTTAAGCAAATCCCGATTTTGTGTGAAAATACCTATGTTAGAATAATGCTTTATATAAATATATATCTTAAGTTGCGTTTTCGAGACATGAGAAATGCAATTAGAATTTCGTTAATCGGCCCAGTAAAACGGAAGATGTAAAATGTTCCCCTCTCTTTTTTTTAACAGTGTACAGTCGAACCTCCATTAACAGATATTCCCTTTCACGCACAGTTTCTCAATACCCAAACTCTCGAATCAGAAACCGAGAGCACTCCTATCTAGTGGATACTCTCTGAAAATGGTAAAAGTCTTGATCTCACTAGAGTAATCTGAGATTTGTCTGTATTTGTTATAAACAACTCATTAAATAGTATTCATTCAATGTATGCGAATATGTAGCAGTTGGTTTTTCCCAATTGTTGTCCTGTGAAAATTATTTGGAATTCTTTATCTTTATTTAATGAAATCGCTATAGCTGTTCGTTTCACTTCCTAAAACAGATTTGCTGCTATCATTACAAAAAAAAAGCAAAATTTATTTGAATATTGCACTGTATAACGTATTTCGCGGGGGACATCTTACGTTTTCCCATCGTGTTCAGCATGTTGTTTAGGGTAATTGCCTAGAGTATATTCGCACTTTTGGTTTCCCGTCTCGTAACATAGGGTGTCCTAGGCTTTGAAACACCATGCCATTGCTGTTTCGACTAAAATAAGAGATTAATATTTTTTCATTTAAATTATAGTTCTCGTACGGGGTTTCTAGTTTCATCGTGCGCTCGGCTTATGAAATATCAGCTGTTAATTCGTAACATTGCTCCAACTGATAAACAGAAGCTCTACATCAGTTTGCTGAAAGTCACTGAAGTATTTTCAAATATCGCATATTATCAAGAATCATCATAATGGTCATAGCCTTCAAACTGATGAAAATATTAAAACAGTTGTGAATCTGTGTCTTAATGTCAAAGGCGTGCGATTTTACGTGGCAGGAGTAATAACAACAGAAACAAACATGATCCGCGCTTAAGCAAATATTTCAATCATTGTGGCCGATTGCACAGTAAAATATGATGGCCGTTGTGGAACATAAGCATACATCATGTCTTATTTAAATGCATTTTTTTCTGTAGTAAATTTTGTGCACAACGTCTAGGAAAATTCTCTGATTACTTTGTAAGGATCTTAAGTTTAACTAACGTTTATTTTATTTTAAAACTTTAGTATCATCTCTTATTTTCCACCTTCGGCTAGAATTAACACGTCAATATGTTTATGCAAATTGTACTTGCTAATGCTTAAGTATTTAAGTTGCGGCTTTTTGCCAAGTAGTAGAAAGAAGAAGAGAGAGCTCACTTGCTACGAGTCTTTACCCGAGCTTTCCATGAGTTACTGTCCGCCTTTAAGGCCAGAGGTTTAACCCTCTTGAAATTAAAAACGTATTGTAGTTTTCCGCAGTTTACGTACTACAGACGTAGTAATTTAAAAGGCCAGTCTTAGCGCTAGTTATCTGTGTAAGATATTAAAGTTAGCTCTTATTTAAATTTTAGTTAGTTAGTAGTCTTATATTCTTTTACGTTCAGACCACAAGTGGTTGGTCTTTGTATCCCAAAGTTCGGGAACGTTTGTAAAATCGATAAGCAAATAAAGGGTAATTTGAACTCTCCTTATCTTTATTGTATCTTCTACACACGCACGAACACACGCACGATTATATTTTAGTAAGCTCCCTGTTCCTACTCAGGACTACAGTTATATTTGCAAAATCAATTAAAAGAAACAAAAGTCCTGATAACTCTTTAAAAATTGCGTTTTCTGTCATTATCAAAACTAATGATAATCAAAACGCCAAAAATTAGATGTCCGTTAGAAATGCTTTGCAATTTTTTTTAATATAAAATTTTTTGAAATAACTGTTATATACAAAAGTGTATTTTCAACAACATTTAATGTAGACTAAAATAAATATGTGTTAATAATTCCATAATATTTATTTCTTGGTGTGATGTTAACAATAATGGAAAACATTTTGAGAGACTAATGAATATTGTTTCAATATTTTTTCGTTTCTTTAGGAGTAAATATAGGGTATTTATAAATGAATGGTGCTCGATCATGGTGAAATCATGATTTCTAAATGAATGGTCATCGATCATGATGTCATGTCATCGATCATAGTTATCGATCGGCTCGATCATGATTTATAAATGAATGGCGCTGGATTATTTTTAAAACCACAGGGTTTTAAAAATAATAATAAATTCGATGTAGGTTTTACACCTTTTCCGTGTAAAACCTACACCGTAAGCATTCACAAATGTCCACGTTTCTCATGTCCTATCTGCTGTTTGCTTATCATGCTTACTGAGCAGCCGCAGCGTCAATTTTCATCATGATGCCACAGCAGCAGAAGGCTTTCTTTGTACTCCTTTTTAGCTGCCCGGATTTGTGATCTGAGGGCAGCGTGAGTTTCTTATACGTTTTTTGTGCGGTATTCCGAGAGAAAATTGTCTGCTCATTTTTTTTAATAAGAAACTGTGATTAGTGATACATTTCTAGACATGTTGGAAACTTGATTATTACGCTAGCTGAACCAAATTATGACGATTACGTTTTGTAACTGGACGGCGCTCCCCCCTTTTTTCACAGGAATGTACGACAGCTTCTTACTCGTATTCTTTACCACGTTGGATTGGACATGTTGCAACGGCAGACAACAACCTTCTTCCCTGGCCACATCGTTCGCGGGATTTAAGTCCATGCGATTTCTTTCTTTGGAGGCTTGTTAAAGACTCAGTTTATGTACCGCCAATGCCGGTGTCCCTTAAGGAACTTTTCAGTTGGATAAAGCATGCACTACAGACCGTCACGGCGGACATACCATACCGAGTACGGGAAGAATTTGATTACCGTGTAGATGTGTGTCATGTGACCGAGAGTTTACATATTGAAGGATTGTGATTAGGGATTCAAAAACTTAGAACTTTGCCGCTACTTATGAGTCTGTGCTGTTTGATCTCAACAGGAAATACTTAGGGGAAAACTTTAATGTACAATTTTACTAGACCATGTTGGTCTAAATACGGTGCTTCTCGAAAGACCAAAACTACTTAATACAAAGTAATACATCGATTAGTTATTATTCTTTTAAACCACACCCTGCAATTCTGCGCCTGGGCTTACATCGATTTATTATTAATTTTTTTTAAATCGTACCATTCATTTATAAACAACCTGTAACTCTGCCCACGGGCTTGCATCAATTTATTAATTATTACTTAACCGCACCATTCATTTATAAACACCTTGTAATTCTGCGTATATGCCTAAATTCATTTGTTTCAAATACGAAAGACAGGATTATTATTAAATATCATCTCTTACGAAATGCAGTCCTAAAAGCATTATACTAATTAGGAAGTAAGATTTGGAAACACACGTGATACCCTTTTATAATGATTTTGAAGACTCAAAATAACTCAGTGTTAAGATTTACAAACACCTTGTAATTCTGCGCATTGGCTTAGATCAATTTATTATTAATTTTTAAATCCGCAACTTTCATTTATAAATATCCTGTAATTCTGTGCATGGGCTTACATCGATTTATTATTAATTTTTTAAAATAGCACCATTCATTTATAAACACCTGTAATTCTTCGCATGGGCTTACATCGACTTATTATTAATTTTTAAACCCGCACCATTCATTTATAAGCACATTGTAATTCTGCGCATATGCTTAAATTCATTCGTTTCAAATACGAAGGACGCAATTGCTCTTAAATATCATCTTTTACGAAATGCAGCTCAAAACGCATTACAGTATTTATGAAATAAGATGTGGAAACACACCTGATACCCTTCTATAATAATTCTGAAGACTAAAACTAACTCAGTGTTATGTTCAGCAAAAACGTTAAATAAAATTATTTGATGTATATTTAAGACATTAATGATTATGAGCTAATAAATGTTACCCTTATCTAGATTTTCCCGTATGTTATATTGGAATATAATTAGCTCAGAAATGAAATTGGAAAATAGAATCATTATCTCAGTTAATGTTTTGAAACACAAATTATGATACTTGGAGGAATAAATTTACATTATCTCCTAAATGAAAAGATAATTAGTGGAAGATTTCAAAGAATTCGTTCTCTCAATTACATAGAAAAACTTCTTACCGACATCGAGTGAAATATATTAAACAATGACTTCTTATTTAAAAATGGGGCCCTGGTTCTTTTTTTAATACAAATCCCAAAGCTTAGATCAATCTGAATTTCTAGCATCGCTTATTATAAGGTATTATTAAAATATTCATAACTGAAGCAGTTATTCTATGTTATATTATTCTATGTTAAATGCTGTGCAGATTCTTTCCCTTTTAAAATTTCCTTAATTGTATGCACAAAGTTTGGAGTTAATATTCCATCATTAGCAGAAATGAGAGACTAGTTCTTCTGTCAGTAATTACATCGTCGCGCAGATGAAGGGATCGCACAAATTAATAGGCAAGTACTCAAGTCTGAACTCAAGACTTTATTAATTCGAACTGAATCAAGAACTACTTATACACAGCGAATGACCCTGCTGGAACATTCCAGACTCGGAATGTTCTAGAACATAAAGAAAACTGATTAATGAGAAGGAAATTTACATAAAAACAATTATCACGCATCTTGCCTTTAACATGTTTCGAACCCGGGACCTTCGGGTCTTGAGTCCTGCATCTTCTCCACTAAGTTTACGCTCAGTCGAAAGGAGCAATGTTTGCTACATTTCCCCCTTCTTAGCAAGAATAAGCGTCCCGCTGAGATCTGGACTGGCTGATTGTAACAGGTTTTCTGGAAATATTGGGCTTTCTTTCATCGTCTAGTTGTACTTTTGGATCAAGATAGGGCTTCAATCTCAATACGTGAGCGATATCTTTTGAATTCCGTCGTTTCCTATTTGGTTCTATACTTCTACTTCGTACGTCACGTCAGAAAGCAGTCTTGTTATTGGATGCGGTCCAAAGTAATGTCCGAGGAGCTCTTCGGATAATCCAACCTATTGTACTGGAGTGAAGACCAAACCTAAGTCTCCGATGTTGTAGCTGGCAGGTCGATGCCTCTCGATCTGTGGTTTGTGCTTTAAGTATATGGAGATCTGCAAGCGCTTCAATGCGCTTGACGATTAGTTGATGACGATGATTAGTTGAATGACAGCATAACTATCGTCGGAATTTTTAATACTGTATCGAAAAATTACGTCGAGAGGAGTCTGGATATCTCTACCATAAATGAGAAAGAATGGGATGAATCCTGTTGTGTTTTGTTTGGCTGAATTATAGGCATAAGTTACAAATGGTAGAATAGTATTTAAATTTTTCTGTTCAACGTCTACGTACATGGACAACATGTCTGCCAGTGTTTTATTGAATCCTTAAGTTAAGCCATTGGTCTGAGGGTGGCATTCAGTCGTCAGAAGATGAGACGAGACGTCTTGCATAGTTGAATGACGTCTTTACGAAAGGTGGATAGGAAGTTGCGTCCTCGGTCAATTATCACCTCTTTGGGGGCACCATACTTCAGTACAATTTCTTCAACTATAAACTTGGCAATTTCGGTTCCCTCAACTGTCGGTATTGCCTTTGTGACTATAAATCTGGTAAGGTAATCTGTGCAAACTATAATCCACCGGTTCCTATTTGGAGTAACAGGAAAGCGTCCAAGTAGATATATTCCAATTTTGGTGAACAGTCTGTCAGGGGATTTATCGAATGAAACTGTCGCGCTGGAATTTACAGCGGCGATTTCCGTCTTTGGTATTCTCGGCAGTGTAATACATACCGCCGTGTGTTCCCATATAACCCTGGCCAACAGTACTTCCTCCTTATTCGGTCGTACGTTTCGGCAAATCCGAGATGACCAGTGGTTGGAGCATCATGAAGACTTCTTAGAACCTCAGTGCGAAGGTGCTTTGGTGCTACCAAGAGCCATTACTGTCCCATAGGATCATATCTGCTTTTGGACAGTATACCATTTCTTATTTGATAATTTTGATATGCGTCACCTCTCTTGAGAGGTCTAATGATGGATTTTAATTATTTGTCCTTCTGCTGCTGTTTTCCGTAATCTACGATTGCTGCGAAGAAAGGGATGTCTTCATTGTTCTCAATTAAAAGGTCCTATAAGGGGCTTCCTTGATAGTGAAAATGCATCTGAGTGTTTGCGA
>KK114952.1:25178-37065 GCA_000611955.2 Stegodyphus mimosarum
TTCTAGCCGATTATGTCGTATTACTGCAACCTGAGAGCCCACCGTGCAAGTCTTCCGGGTGGATCCTTAACAGTGGCCAGCCAACATACCGAGTGGTGATCTGTGACTACCGTGAAGGGTTTTCCGTAAAAAATATGGCCTGAATTTACTGATTGCCAGATGACGGCAAGGTATTCTTTTTCGGTCGTGGAATAGTTCCTTTCATCTGCAGTAAGAGACCTGGATGCATAGGCTATTGGTCTTTCTTTGCCATCCCGGATCTGAACTAGTACTGCACCGATGCCTTAGCCACTAGCGTCAGAATGTATCCTCGTTTCTGCGTCTGGAATAACATGTCTCAAAACAGTGCCATTGATCAGCAGCGTTTTAAGTGTTGCGAAAGTTTCAATCTGTAACGCGTTCCAAGAAAATTTTGCATCTTTCTTCAACAAGTCATGCAAAGGCTTTGCAATATCCGCGAAAAGTTTAATAAATCGTTCGTAATAGGAGCGCAAGCCTAGAAAACTTCAGACATCAGCCATATTTTGCGGAACAGGGAACTTTGTTGTAGCATCTACCTTTTGTGGATCGGGATATAACCCATTTTGATCGACTAAGTGTCCCAGTATAGTCAGGTTCTTATTGCCGAATTTCTTGGAATTTAGCGTCAGTCCTGCTCTTTGGATACATTTCAGTACTTCCCTCAAATGTTTTTGGTGTTCTTTGAAATTGGGTGCGTACTCGATTATGTCGCCGAGGTAGCAAAGGTAAATATTCCATTTGAGGCCTCTTAATACCGTGTCCATCATCCGTTCGAATGCGGCTGGAGCATTGCATAATCCGAATGGCATGACTCTAAATTCATATAGACTATCTGGAGTTATAAAAGCTGTCTTTTCTCTGTCTTTATGATCAACCTTTATTTGCCAGAAGCCTGACTTCAGATCCATCATAGAGAAAAGTTTTACACCAGCCAGACAGTCCAAAGCATCGTCGATGCGAGGCAATGGATAAACGTTCATTTTTTATTACCTTATTCAATTTTCTGTAATCGACACAAAAACGCCATTCACAGTTTTTCTTCTTCGCAAGCACGACTGGAGATGATCATGGACTGTCTGACTTTTGTATCACGTCTTCTTTTAGCATTCGTTGCACTTCGTCTACTATCACACGCCTCTCGGTGGCTGACACACGGTAGGGCCTTTGATTGGTGCACTGTCACCTGTATCAATCTTGTGATTCACGCTTTACATCGGGATTTTCTCGAAATACTGTTAAAGTAAAAAGCGTAACTAAATTCATCTAGTAGTCACAATAGACAGTCTTTCTCAGCATTGGTCAGATCAGTATCGAAAATTTCTTTTAAGATTTTTTGAGATAACCTTTCTGGACATATGTCCCTTGATACCTTCTGGAGCCTGATCACTTATGGAGCAAATAGCGTTGTTTTCTATGATCGTTAAACAGCCTACATTCATCCCTTTCAGTATCAGTTGGGTTCGTTGAGAACAATCAGTTACCCATAATTTACCACAACCATCCTGGTATCGAGATTTCTGCAAGTTGAAGTTCTTGATTTCCACAATCGATAACGGCATCGATGGCACGGAAAACGTTCCACCCAAGTACCATTTGATGACTACATTCAAGAAACACAAGAAATTCAAGCGGGCTCTTAGTCCCATTAAAATCAACTTTTAATACACAGCGCCCAGATGCGGTTGCAAGTTTATCACAGGCAGTTTTGAATATAAGTCCATTTTCAGTAAGCAAAGGAGCATTCAGCTGTCGACGTAACTCCTCGGATATAACGGAATAATCGGCACCCGAATCAACGCGGACTTTCACACACTGTCCATTCACGGTGATAAAAGTGGTATTCTTTTTCAACTTGGCTGTGGTGTACATCGGAGGATTTTCTTCAACTGCGACCTCACCTCCTTTACAGGTCGCTTTAGCTAGGTTTCCTCATTGGTTCAGCGTGGAGAACGGCTAGAACATCGTACTGGTAAATGCGATTTTCGGCGGTTGAGAGAGCGTCGCGGATAAAGTGAACTGCTCCTTATTCGGAACGAAGTAAGTTATGCATATTCGTCGTCGAAACTGTATGTAGAGTCAGTATCTCTGCGCCGTCGAGGGTTGGATGTCTTTGCTGCTCTTATATTTTCAAATATCTAGCGTTTCTCTCTACGGTACCTCAGAACATGTCCTGGGCGTCCGCAATGAAAACAGAGAGGCACATTATCGTCAGTCCTCCACAGATCTGTCCTATGTTGTAGAGAAGTTCTTTGGCTGACTTCACGTCTTGACTGCGGCCTACCTGAAAGTGAACGTTGAGTAGTGTTTTTGCTTCTCCCTGCTCCTGTGAGTGGTGCCAGCGCCTACATAACCTCCTCCCGGACCACGGATGCTATGTCATTCAGTGCTACGGTTTCTATTTTCGTGTAGCCCTGAACGTGCGGCAAGACCCTCTGAAGCTCTTCCCTGACTATGGCGGGCACTCTAGACCTTAGTTCACCGATGTCCGCATCGGCCGACACCGCGGAGATATTAGGTAGCCTCTGAAATCGTGGTCGGGCGATACCTCTTCGTCGAAGGCTATCCATGTAACGGCAGCGTTTCACGAAAGCATCGGCGCTGTTATAGTCCTGGGATGACAGGACCTGGTACGAGTTCTCAGGAACACCTTTCATGAGATGGGAAAGTTTCTCTTCTTCAGACATGGATGGGTTTGCTTTTCAGCATAGAGCAAGAACATCTTGAATGTAAGCTTCAGACATCTCATCGGTTCTCTGCGCACGTGTGAGTAGTAATTGTTCAGCTAGGGGCTTTACGTCAGCTGCACGGGAAAATGTGTTCTTAAGAGCGTTCCCGAAAACAATCCAACTGGTAAATGTGTCTTCATTATTATCGAACCACTGTCGAGCGGTTTCGACGAGGTAAAAATGACGTTCGCCAGACACATTTAATCATCTCAGTCGTTATAGCTGGCTATTCGATACGCCACCTATTATCAAGAAGATGACACTAATCGACTTGATATTAAGCTATGAGGAGCTTAGTGAAAAGGAGCAATTTTCGCTACAACATCTGACAGTATTATTATTAGAGTTATATAATAATGTAACAATATATATTATATCATCTATCGCTGATGTAAAAATTTGAAATTTGGATTTTACGCTTTAAATACGTCTCATTAACCGAAACTTATTATCCAAGTGATGTTGACAGCATAGCAGAAAGTTGCCGTCGCGACATGTGCAACTGCATTTGCATTCGATCTTGCTTGTAACTGATTCACATTAACCAGATCGTTGTGGGCCATGTTTTGGCTAATTATTACCAAGATCTGTTTTGAAGCTGCGGAACTGGAGACACGTGCTTTTAATGCATGCGTTATTGCTGTTGACTGGGGGAAAATGGAGAAAACGAGTGCTTACGAGAAACCTGAAGAAAATAAATTTTCCTGAAATTAATCCCACAGCTTTTTTAAGGCAACATCATCGGTGAGGGAAGCGTTCGATACGGCCGGAATGTTTGAAACAATAAATTGTTGACATTGTATTGCACTATTCTTTACTTTGAAGATATGGCTTTTCAATGCCAGTACTTCGTTTCCCTTAGCCATTATCATCACACGATGCTATTAAAATTTAGCCATATTTCTGATTCGCCTTGTATTTTCTTATTTAATATTTTATGAATTTTGAATAATATTTAAAGAAAATAGTAGCGAAAGAACCGAATAGACATCTAAATTCAGAATCTTAAATTTGCTTTGTAGAGTAATTCTAAGCTACAGGCCGTTCGCATTAGTTTCGAAGGCAACGGACTAGGTTTTTATATGAATGTTTAGTCAACTCTTTCATTTAACTCACTAATAGCCAAGTCAGCTGGACACTGGTTAATTCTATTCGGGTTTGAATTCAGTAGTCTTGGTGATACATAAGCATTTTCGTGATTTTTTTCATTTGTAATATGAATATGAATCAGTTTCCTTTAAAATGTCCACTGGAAAGTAAAACGTACCTCCTAAAAATTAGTCATCGGGTACTTCGCTGTAATAGTTTATCACCAGTGCAATTACCAGTGAGCAAACAGCTTCAGCCTCACAAAACCAGTAATTTGTTTGGCGGACAGAGCGGATTGCTAGTATGAAGTTTTTACGATTTTCCTTATTTTTTATACACCTGTGAAATAACTACCCTCACAAGATCCTCCATCAAGACATGTCCTCCCCTTAGGCTGTTAGTTTTGAATGATTTATTAATTAACAAACCTTATAATTTAATATTCTAAATAAGAAATATCTATATATACACGTTAATTAGATAAACAGTTTCGAAATGTTATGTAACTTCATAAAGCTTTATGTTTAGTCAATCATTTACTTACTTTTACAATAAGTGTGATTTCGTTTTCTTCAAACTATTTAATATTTTTATTTCTCAACATACATGTAAATTGTTTTCTTCCATGTTAAATTTTATTCAGTACTTTCATTTCCAATTTAATTTATGCTGTTATTATGCTCTTAGAAACCTATAAATTGCCACTGAACATTTCCACTCCAAATACGAGAAACAGTGTAGCGTTCCTTCACGGTTTCGCGGATTAGAAGTGATTTACTACAGCACTCGTGGAAGAATAAAAACACAATTTATTAGCCAGTATTACTGAGGACAGCTCCAAAGAACGCTTACAGTCGACGAAGAGCTACGACAAGCACGCTTAAACAATCCGCGACACAGTCTTCAGGCTATCAGGCTATAACGGTAGAGACAGCTTCACGGCAAAGCACCAGACTATATCTCCCGACTCGGTTCAGTCGTTCCCGGAACTCTACGTACTCTCTAGACTCTGCATGCTGCAACTCGAGGTGCACTCTACGATAAACACTACAGTACAGCTCCCGACTCGGTTCGGTCGTTCTCTGAAGTCAACATACTCAAGATAAAAATCGACGAGGCACTGTTATGTTGTTAATTGTTCGAATTCTCGTTTGAGAAACTAAATAAAGTTACGTATTCTTTAGGAAAAATCAGAATACTTTTATTTAATTACGTGAATTAGTGATTTAATGTATTAATATTTTTATATTTCGGAAAACGCCAATGCTTCAATGATATTTTCCCTTTATTTTATGTTTACCAAGGAAGCTTCGTTTCCTTGTGAAAGAATTCAGGAGAGGGGTGAATTTCGCTGTGTCATCTTTCAGGGAAAGACAGACTTCCGTAGAACATTCTAGAAAGAAAATTGCATTGTTCTGGTCGCTTTCAATAGATTGGATACGTGATGAATTTAGAGTGTTTAACATTTCACCTGCCAGGAAAGGTCATTGAGTTGGAAATTTAAGTGTCCGGTTTGGCTCCGGTTTTTTGAATAGTTGCGCGTGCGCAGTTAGCCTGTTTTTGTGATTTGGGTGGAAAAAGTGGAAATTTGGTCTCTAATGAGAGGGCGAAAATCTAGTTTTGTGGTATCATGTGTCAACCTGCTTGCAGTTAGAAAAAAAATAGGTTGGCTGGTTCTCGTAATGAAATATAGGATTTGGGGATTTGAAGAACTGTTAGTAGTTTTGAGATGGTTATGGATCTGTTACAGGAAACCCAGTGAGAGGTGAAAAATGAATGCTTAAAAGGGGGTCAACGTAACGCCTGAATGTGTATGCGAGGCCGCAGTTGTCATCATGAAGCATCGTTCTGATATGTGCTAATATCCGAGTAGAGACGTTTCTGGAATGGTCTCCTTCAACATCAATGAGGAAATATAGCGGTATTTTAACCGGGCCAATTTACCATCTTATTCTTCATACCTGTGTTACGCACGTGCTTCTCCCGAAGTGTCTAGACATGTCACATCAAAAACTGTATCTTGCCATTTCCATATCGAAGTCGATATCCTGAGTGCTTTGCTTTCCAGTGCTCCAGTCTATGTTTCTTTTCGGAGCCGCCAAACTCTCGCGGAGTGGTTTTCTTCAGCAGAACTACCCGCTCCAGTCCTTCTTACGACCATTTGAGCAGCGGTTCGCATCCTGACTAAAATGTCGTCTACCTCCTTGGATTATCCAGATAAGTTTATATATATATATATATATATATACATTTGATTAGTCTAGGCAGTTTCCCTTCAATTCTTAATTACTCCTAATGTGAATAAATGTAATAGGGTTTAGTAGAAAGGAGCAATTAAAATTTAATTATTATAGTGAAATGGAAATACTGAAAAGATTAACGAACTGTTCTAAGTCAGTAAGAAATGTTGCTTTCTTGTGTTAAAAAACGGTCTTTTTCTAATGTATATGTTTTTATATGTTACTTATTAATTAACCTAAAATTGAAAGCTAAATCTATATCATAGTGAAAGGTTAGTTGGCATTTTTATGGTATCCTGTTGTTAAAATAATGCTGAATCCAATGGAAACTAAATACATGTGTACTATACCTGTTTTCAGTATCTTAATAGCTTTCATGATTAAATGGTAAATCAGTATGTCTTCTGTTATATTTAGTTGCCTAAAATTTAAAGACAATAAATAGTAAATGAAATATACAAATGGATAATTTATTATAACAGAAATGTTAACTTACTGCTATCACTTAGACCTGAATAAAATTCGTGATTAAGCCTGAATTTATATTATGTTATCATTTGAGTATTGTATCCTTCATATAACTGATTATTCACTGATGCACAATCCCCGAAAATAAAAGGTAAAACACAATGCAATCCTTTCCTTAATTTACGATCACAAAGAAATGCTTACTTGCTAGTTAATTAAGTTTTAACTTATTAATTTTTAATTGTTACGGTTCCACCAAGTGACTTTGTGCGAGTAGAAAACGTACAACGAAACAAAACTAACTCGCGATCAACTGGATAGACACATGACACTGACTCACTGGCTGACTACTCCGCGTACAGGCAGGGTTTATATAGCTCTGGGCTGCCTTCGAGAACAGTCTGGTCCAAACCGGTAAGAATTCGTTCTAGAAGGTTCTCCATCCGTCTATGGCATATGGCCAATTCTTCGCCAAATGGACGATTTCTTGCCAAATATGGCCACCCTGCCCTCCCTTGCCATTTTCTGGCAACCCTAAACCATCTTCACGGGGAAGTTATCTTACCGCAGCTGGACATTTCGTAACAATAGGTTATTTTTGCGTTCACAATCACTGCTACCATCGTCTTCGTTATGTCAAATAAGAAATGGTTTCATTTTGTTTTTCATTGGGATATAACAATTTTGTTATGTAGTAATTTTATTCTTTCTAAACTTTCCCTAAATCTTAAACATTGCCTCCAGCTTTGAATCATGATAATCAATTATTATAATAATTGTCTGTTAATCCAATTGAGTAAAGTGTTATGAGGCTAGCTAGGATTAGCTCTATATGAGCTGCGAATGAGTAGGCAGTTATTTTATATCTTTTTGTCGTTTACAGTTTATTCTCGCTGCTTTTGCCCTAGTTATTATAACTAATAAATCAATTTCTAAATATATTTATTTTTTGTAAACTGAAGGGGATGAAGCGAATCAGTCCATAACCCCCCAAGGTTTAGTAATTCGGCGGCGAGAATTATGGAACCTTCTAATGATGCCTCTGCTTCGGAAATCAAAGGTAAAGGGGAAATATAGGACGCTTAACTAAGATGGCTGAAATAAAGATTGTTGGTAAGTTAATCTTATAATTAAAGGTAAAAGAGAATAGAATTTAGGAATTTTTTTATGGAAATGGATTCCAAATATTACTTGGAGGGAAGTTGTAATTGTGTAAAGATCTCCTCAAGAATTTATTCCTTTTAATCCGTTTGAGATTCTTTTATTAAATATAATTGTATTACTAGCGTCAGGAATTAGAGTAACATGGACTCATCAATCAATTGTAAATGAGAAATGAGGGACAATGTGAAGTTCATTTATTTTAACATGGATGCTAGGTGTATTTCTTCTTCCTTAAAACATTTGAATGTTATACAGCAAAGTTTAGAATTTCTGATTCGGTATATGGGACAACATTTTATATGGTTACAGGATTTCATGTTATATTGCAACATTGTTTTTGTTTGTAATTTGATATCGTGCGAATATCTGTCAGTAAATACTTGTTAAGGAGTATCTTTTTTTTCACTGAAATAGTTAGAGTTCTCTAATCTCTTTTTCTACATTACTGCATCGGAAAAGGTAAACCATTGTCTTCAAACATACAAACGAAACATTGCATAAGGAAATAGCGTACTGAAAAGGCTACTCATAGACAATAAGAATTCACTTATGTTGTCTTTATCATGTGGCGAAAGGAATGCTCGTCATCCACATCTGACAATGATTATTAATCTCACTCAAGTGGAATGAGCAGTAAAGAGTCTTCCATCAGTAGATGATAAAATAGAGTGGCTTGTCTTAAGAGACATTATCAGAACTAATATGGTTTCCACCCCTTGAAACAAATATTTTGTGGTTGATTCACTGACATGATTTGTTTTAGTTAGTTTCGCCGTGCTTGTACCTATAAGATACAGATTTATTCGATATTAAATCATTAATACATTATTCAAGATTAAAATATAAATCTTTTATTTATTAAAATAAATCCAATATTCAAAAACTTAAAACACTATTTAATATTAAAAGCGAGTTCTGTCGTTTAATATAAAAAAATAAATTCAGTGTTCAGTATTAAAAAGTAACTCTAGTTTTAGAGTTAAAAATAAACCAATTCTTGTATGCTAAACATAAATTTGCGAGGCATTTCTGCTTCCTTACTGCATGCCTTCGGGTGTAACTGGATAGCACGTGCGTCTAGTGGTCGAAATGTATGGAGTTCGAATCCCAAATTTGATATCTAATAAATCTGAAAAGATTTATAAAAGAAATTAAACAAATAAAAAAGAAACAGTTTTCCAGAGACGTTTCAGCGCTGCCTACCTAATGCACATGCGCTACGAATTTCATTAGAGATATATCTATCTTTCAATTAATTCAGTTCTCATTTCGTGGCAAGGCAAAAATACGTAACAACTCAGAACATCCGTATTAAAAATTACGAAGTAGATCTTAAACACTTATTTCCTCAAATAAATTTCAGAACGGTTTAAGCATGACTTAATTCGCAATAATAAAAGAAGGCGTTATCCTTGTTGTTGCGAACCTTAGTTTCTCTAGATTAGCAAGAAATCAAATATCCTCCTAAGTATCAAATGTAGACAAATATGTCCACCACGAGGAAAATGATTAGGCTTAGCCACACTTAAACAACTTTTAAATTGTTGATAATTCTACAAATCTTGCATGCAGATTTATTAAAGGCATAAAAACCTTAACCGGAAGGTAAGAACAACATAATTCAATCATTTTTAAAGCAACAAATTTGCACAATTTACCAACATATAAGAATACAAAAATCTGATGTCTACAACACATGACTTCCTTGTATAGAATATTAAATTACACGCAATTTTCCTAAATTTCGTTTAAACATATGGAATTAACAGTTAACGAATTTTGAATTACATCTACTTCGTCGATAGCGCATAAACCACAATAGAATAAATGCATTCGTTAAAATTCACTATATTTATCTACCATAGCCACACTTCCGCGTTAGGTTCACTAACAGCGTTACATCTCGTTCATTTTATAATGCAAAGTGAGCAAAAATTATAGTATCTGAAAAATTACCACAAGTTTTATTCAAATACTATAATAAATCTAAAACGATGTATAAAAAAAAATAAACAAATAAAAAAGAAAGAGTTCTTCACAGATGATTATGCGCTGCTTGCCTAGTGCGCATGCCTACTAGTTAATTCAGTTCTCACTTCGTGGTAAAGCAAAAATACATAAAACTTCAAACTATTTTCATTAAAAATTGAAAGATATAGAAAAATATAAAACACCAAGTACAGTTAAAACAATTAAAGAAACAATTTTTAGAATCAAAATTACAATTTGTACTCAAAAACCAGTTAATAACTTAAATGATAATTCCAGAGTTAATCAAACATAATTAGCAATAATAATAGAAGACGTTACTTTTTTGTTGCGAGGCTTAGTTTCTCTACATTGGCAACAAATCAAAATTCTGCTAAGCTTCAAATGTAAACAAATATAGCCACTATCATAACCAAAAATTAGACTTAGCCGCACCCTTTAAATTGGTGATAATTCCACAATTATTGCCCGCGGGTTAAATAAAGGCATAAAAATCTTAACCGAAACATAAGAACACCATAATTCAATAATTTGTAAAGTAAAAAATGCGCAATTTACAAACTTTTAAGAATAAAGAAACTGAGCTAACTGAGCCGAGTAACAGAGTGGATATATATATATACATATATTTATACACTTTTGGTGCAGCCGATTGCAATTGAAATGCGAGGTGCTGATCTACATGTTTTAGCAGCTCTCTATACAAACTTTCAAAGTTCTGAGGCTACTCGTTTGTGAGTTATGCGAGATACATACATACATACGTACGTACGCACAGACACCACGAAAAAAACGCTTCAGAATCCATTTTAAATCAGTTTTATAATTTTTTTGGGGGAAAAGAGTCCTTTACTCTGTCCTTACTTACGAATGTCACTCAAAAACTTCGTTAAATTGCATTTAATAGCGGTTAAAATCGATAATTTTGTTGAAATATGATACTCGAGTTTTTTGCGATTACAATACTTTCTTTTTACTTCGTATAAGGAAGTAAGCCTCTTCTTAATCCATTTTAAATCAGTTTAGTAATTCGTTTGGGAAAACAGAGTCCTTTATTTTGTCCTTATGTACAGATGTCAAGCAAAAACATCGTTAAATTGCATTCGATAGCGCTCAAAACGAATATTTTCTTTCAAAATGGATATATTCGTTGAAATACGGGTACCCGGAGTATCTCGTGGTTACAATACTTCGTTTACTTCGTGCAAGGAAGTAAAAATACAAAACTAAAATACGTTTGTAAAACGTATTTATATCTTTAGAGAAAAATGTAATTTACTAGGTAAAATGCAGTAAATTCTCTCTTTGAGACCAGTTTCTAAGACTTTCTTCTTGATGCTGAATACTAACCCTCTAAGGCAGAAGTCCAAAATCGTTCTGAACCGCATTCACAAAAGACAAATTGTTCTGAATCGTTTGTTGACGTCTTAGTATTTATTGTACTTAATACTCAAAATTTAACTTGTAATAATTTGAAATAAACAATTGTTTATTTGATAATGAATTATTTATCTCAAACAATTATTTCTTTTAAATACAAATGTTGATTGTTTGTACAAATTAATAGAACTAATAGATCGAAATCCTGATCCAGTTCATATAGTAGAGACTCTCTTGCATTTTAGAGATCTTAAAAGGTGTCTGTTCTGATTAATTAAACTACTTGGTGCCAATTGTTAAATTACATTATGTGTGGTCGACACTGAAACTTTGATTGCACTCTAACTTTGAATGTCATCAGAAATTACAGCATTGCTATTAATGGACTACAAACTAGTTAATTTGCTTATAGCTAAACATATCCGTATAAGATCAGAAAATCACACCAGCTTTTGGATTCAAACCGAGCGATTCCAAATTTACATTCACTCTAGGGAAAGGAAACGTACCCGAATATAATTGGACTATTAAGTAAGTGCGCTGATCTTGCTAGCAATTAAATGTTAGGATTTCCTAGGTGTATAGTTATGTTAGGAATTTGAACTGAATTTCCAAATCTTACCAGTACTCTGAAAGGTAATGGTCTTTACTGATGATATAACATAACATCCTTCTTGACTTTTGTAGGTAACTTTGTACACGTTTCAGAAATTCAGGTAGTTTTGTGAAGCAAAATCTATAAATTTGTGATACATACACGATTTGAAATAAAATTAGTAAATTTAATTCATATTAGTACAGATGTTGTAA
>KK114952.1:37187-90964 GCA_000611955.2 Stegodyphus mimosarum
ACGTGTATTTTATTTAAACTCTGTGCGAATTTGTTTTACTTTAATGGGAGTTTTGTCCTTAAGATAGTAAGTTCGTTACTTTCGTTTTCGGAACGCGTTTGGCAGTAGACAAAGGAAATGGGTGGGATTTTTATGTTTTAATCTGGATTTTAAAATACTTAATTTAAGTGTATATATTTATAACTTACACTATTTCGCTTTAAATAAAAAATACTTTCAAGTTTATAGCTTAATTAGTTTGCGAAACATGCTTATTTAATTAACAAAATTTTGTAGCTTTCGTAGGATTTATTGTAACTACTATCTTGTCATTTTTAAGCTGCTTTGGGTTGATTTATGGTGAAGGTCACTTTGGGCATTCGGCACAGTTCTAGGTTTACTCGTTGTTTATTGTCGACAGGTGTTTTTGATTGGCGAAGTTTCTGGCGATGCGGAGGGAAGGTGAACTAACGCTTTGAAAAGCAAGAATTTTTATACTCTTTTCTTCGGAGCGTTTTTGTCAGGAATTGTCACCTTTTCGAGTGAGTTTTGGCGAACTTTTGCAACAAAAAGCCGGTGCACTCGATGTTTTGGACTCTTGCGTTCTCTTTTCCTTCTGTGAAGGCTGTCCAGCGGAATCTAAGTAGCAATACGAGGCAATAATATGGTTTCCTCTGGATGCTGCTGTGAACCCTTCAACGAATCTTCTTAGTTAACAAGTTTGCTCTGGAATGTTACTACTACGCCATCAGTTAACATGAGCTTCTAAACCATGGAAGTATGGTTTATCTCCGTCTTAGTACTACTGTAATTCTACACATCTTGCTGATTGATCATGACCTTTGCATAAGCTTGTATTTCCTCCTTTCGTAGTCTGAGGATTCAACTCGGATGTCGCCTTGTTCATCTTTTGTCGCACCCATGCTCATGGAGATGAGGACATGTTTCTGGAAGAAGCCACCAGTCATCTTTAGTGAAATTCTACATCTTGATAGTTGACCAGTTATGTATCACCTTCTCGTCCGTTGTGAAAAGGTTCCCCTGACGTCTGCTCATAGACTTTCGTGTTTCCTTGACATATAATTACCTATCAAAATCCCTAAAACAACCTTGTATTTTGCGTACATTTACTAAAACACTCAATCGATTTCGAAGTAAATGTACCCCAAATACAAGGTTGTTTCAGCGATTTTGATTGCCACATTGGCGTGTTTCTTTTCTATTCTATTATAATTACCTAATCCGAGTTATGCTACTGCCACCTGTTTGGATTTCAAGAGTTAAGTGAATTTTGTTGAATCATTAAATTTAATTCAAGTAATTAATTCATTTCAAAATCAAGTTAGAATAATTCATTTAGCTTATGGCTGTTCTTGAAATTTAAGATAAAAAAAAACAATTCCTTCTTTTGCTGGAGAGTGGGGAGATTTATACTATTCTATATAATAGTATTCAAGTATTTAAGTTAATTCTGATTAATATTGAGAGATACTAAATTATGTGATTATAAATGCAATGAGTTAAATATCAATTAATTTTCATTTGTAATTTAAGTTGTGCTTAATGCTAATATTAATATGCTAAAACGTACAATATTTTTTTTACTCCTGGGAGCATAATTATTATTGCTGATAGTTTAAAATAATTTTAAAGGTAAAATAAAAGTCTGTTTCACTTAATCATTAGTATGATGTTTTATTTTATTATCTTGTCTGCTTATACATGATACACCAGTTATCATAGTGTTGTTCGTGTATTTAATTTGATAATCACAACGCAACTTGATTGATATTTTTGGCTAATCTAAGTTGTTTTAATAAATATCTAAGTTGTTTTATAAATAAGTTGTTTTATAAATAAAGTTAAAGACTAAGTTGTTTTATAAATGATCTAAGTTGTTTTATAAAATCTAAGTTGTTTTATAAATGATCAGATCTTCCAAAACGTTTCCCTTTCTCCATCCTCTTTAAATGTTAATCGTATAAAGTATTTCTCCCTCCTTCGAGCATGCCTTGGTAGAGTAATGGTCAGCACACCCGGCACTCTAAAAGCTCTAGTTTATATTTAGAGCTTTTCAAAGAAACTAATATAACAATTTTCTGGTCAATGTGTTTTTAATGTCCTCCAACGTAGTATTTAAGCCTAAAACTATAAATCTAAAAATCAAGGAAATTTAAGAATTTTATTAAAAGAATGCATTATTAGCATTTCTTCAACTTCTGCAATCTTGCAAGTGTACTGACCTTTTTGCTACAAACGTAACTTTGTATGCAGTAACTTCCAGCCGTGGTAATTAATACACTACTGAGCTCACAGGCTATAAACTAAGAATGAAAACACCTTGTAAAACGTGAAAAAAAATGAATTCTTCAGAGATTTAAATGTTTATTGTTATTTGAACTAAACTCCGGTGTTTGTTAAAATAAAACAAAACTTTAAATTTCCATTGTCTCTTTGCGGGAAAACGAGCAATCTTCAAACTTCTCAAAGAAAACATTTCGATGTGTTTATGGTTTTCATTTCAAACATTTTTGTGGCATTATTAATGGAAAATATTACTAGATGAGGGGATTATTTGTTTCAAACGTCATATTCAAAGAACCTAGCGAAATAAATTCATAAATAGGTCTCGAATAATTAAATTCTTTCTCTATAAAATACGTTTACACATCTCCTTAAAAATTGGCTTTAAATTAAGACAAAGTAATATAACAAGAAATTTTATTTCAGACCTCTCACTTCCTGATTTTGAATAGCTAATTTCAGCTATAACGTTTTATGTTCTATGTTTTGGGTTTTGGGAAGTTAGTTCTTAAAGTAAAGACCTGTTGAAACTGCATAGCATAAAGCTGCTTCAATTGTCATAATAACATCTAAATACTATGTTCAGATTGCAGTTCAATTTTAAAATTAAGGTATTATTTTTTTTAATTTTTTAAAAAAGTTTAACTTTCTAAAATATTAACGATGAAACTGTTCAAAGAGTTAGACTCTAATTAAATTAGAATTCATACATTCTGTTAGAGCTTATTTACACATTGCAGGACATCCTTATTCTTCACCTTCACTTTCATCTCGCTGCTCGTTTACTGAATGAACTTTAAATACTTGATCCTATGTGCGTTTCTGCTGCCACTCTTCCCAGTCTCCTTTATTCACATTTTGAAAAGTAAAATCTTAGTAAGGATTTTACGAAGTTTGAGTCCTTTATACCTTCATCAGCTGAAGTGTCTTCCTTTGTAATGTCAAGGATCGGGTTAAGCCTTTAATTTCATTCCAGTCCTCTGCAGTGAGCTTTGCAGTTTATAAATGATCAGATCTTCCAAAACGTTTCCCTTTCTCCATCCTCTTTAAATGTTAATCGTATAAAGTATTTCTCCCTCCTTCGAGCATGCCTTGGTAGAGTAATGGTCAGCACACCCGGCGCGTATTCGAGATGTCCAGGGTCGAGTTCCGGCGAGGGCATTGCTAATTTTTCGTGTCTCCTGCTTCAAAATAATACTAATGACTCGGCAATTGCACCCCAACTAAAGAAGGTGGTGGATGATGACTCTCTACTAACAGGATAGGGGGGAATATATAAGGTATTTCTCCCGCCTTCTTAGCATGCCTTCGTGGCGTAATGGTCAGCACACTCGGCGCGTATTCAAGAGGTCCGAGGTTCGAGTCCCGGCGAGGGTATTGCTCATTTTTTATGTGTCCTACCTCAAAAAAACCTGATGTCTCTATAATCTTACGTGATTATTTAAAATATTTTTCTTGATGCTGGAGCAATCGGTAAAGTGAATGATCACACGCACAGATGGTCAGCATCTCTACACACTCCTCTTGTCAATATTTCGCGAAAAACTCATTCATATACGGGAAATTTGCAGTTACTGAATTTGGATGTCAGATGGTCTTAGCCAATTCTACATAAATGGAATATATTAAGTGACATTACCTAGAACAACATAGCTCGTGTTGTAGCGCAAAAAAGAGTTAAATCAACTTTTGACTTTAAATAACTTTAAATAATGCCAGATTTCGTAAACAGCATGAGTTCCAGCAGTTCTGCATGGATTTTCTGAAAAAAAATAAAAATCAGCCGTTCTGCATCATTTTTTTAAAATCAGAAACAAATGAAGTCATGCTGTAAGCCGTAACCATCTTTTGAGCTATTTCTCACATTCTTCCATCACTATTCACTCTTATCGGGACGGCTGTGCAATTTGAATATTTAAAGATGATTCAAAATATTCAAAATGACGCGATGGCAATTCGGTGACAGATCCCCAAAATGGCCTTGTTACGTCCAAAAATTTCAAAAGCGCTGGAACAATGTATATGTTTCAGTGGATTTTACATGGAAGTTACCTAGGATGATTGATATCGGAGTGTTTTATAATTAATTATATAAATGCACACTAAATAACTGTCTTCCATAATGACATTCTAAATCCTGTCATAAGAGCTTATAACAAAAGATTGAGAATAACTCTAATCCGTAATCGAGGTAGGCGTCGTACAGATGAATAATTTAAAACAAAGAAGTATAATATAAGATCCAACTGCTTTAATCTGAACACGTCTTATTCAGAAAAATTGTTCGTTTTGTTAGGAAAAATTAAAGAATCTCAACATCTAATAAAATGTTACTATTTATAGTTAATAAATATTTCTCTTTCTTTTTGTCGTCTGCGATGAACATGAGAAGAAATTCTTTTACACTTCAACACAAACTGATTATTGTTTCAATAATTAGCTCATCGAATAATAAGTTTTCGGATTTGTGAAAAGTATATGCCAGATAATCCCCATTTATCCTTACATAGATGTTTGTTACTTGCAAACATTTTAATTTTTAAATACTATTTCTACAGTAATGCCAAAGCAACATTTATTATCTATCATTTCCTTAAAAAAAGGCATTTATTTCACGTTTATCTTATTTGTTGTTGAATACATCTAGTCGAATGTGACATGTAGAATATATTACTTTGCATTTATTTTTTTCTGATTAAGCTTATAAGGTATTTCTCCTTCTTCGCATGTCTTCGTGGCATAGTGGTCAGCACACTTGCCGCGTAACTGAGAAGTTCGTGGTTCGATTCCCGCCGAGGGCAGTGCTCATTTTTCACCTCTCTTGCTTCTAAATAACCTAATGACTCTACAAGTTGAGTCTTATTTTATTAATTACAATAGAATGTTCTTTAATATTTTACAGACCGCATAAGCAAACTTCTGTAATTAATACATTATGGTCAATTTGATGTATTTTTTAAAATTTTGATGGATATTTACGTATATTTTAAAAAATTTTATGCATTTCCTGAAATATTTCGAATAAAACTGCAACTATTTGTAGAATTGAAAACAATAGAACAACAGGGTTTTTTCTTTCAAAAGCTTCTTTCGTGTTTTTTGCAAATATATTACGTATTTTTCTAATCTACTTCATACCATATTTTGTTCTCATACTGTGTTTGATTGTTTGTACTTTATATCATGTTCTGTTCTCATTTGCTTTATATCGTTTTCACGCTATTACTTATATTCGGCAAAAGCATAAACATTTATCCTCTTCCTCCGTGTGTTCTCTTATGGTGTAAGCGGTTAGTCCAACTAGGAAACGGAAAATCCACGGCTCGAATCTCGGCTTGAGCATAGCTGATGTTTCAACTTTTGCCAATCCGAAAATTCTAATATTCTCTATGATTCGGTTCAAATACAATGGTTTAATAAATTCATGATCATAAACCATTTTGGGAACAGAGAAATAGTTTTTGTAATTTTTATCAGTTCCCAAAGAGATTTTTCAATACGAATTTTTTTGATTGATTAATTCTACATCCATATTTGATCTAGTATGATACCGAGACACCATATTTACTTGAATAGTAATAGGAAATCGCTTTGAATGGATTATCATAGGATAGTAGCTAAGAACCTGTCCATTTTATGTCAGTGAGAGCAGACGTAATATGCTTCGAAATTACCTCTTAGCTGAAATAATGCCAAGAGAGATATGAAGTTAATGAAGGATAACATGTACTAAAACTCTACACCAACCTGGAAATTAACTCGGAATTCCATACTCATATGCAGGCCATGTGCTCGTGTTGTGAACATCAGCAGATTCTAAGCTATTAGAATATAGGAAATTAATGTTTTCAGACCTAAGCTTCGTTCAATGAATTATTTACCTGTGGACTGGATCAAATATTTGGCCTTATATTATTAGCCGATTTTGAATTTTTGAATAGTTGTTAACCAAAAAAGTTATTTATATATGTTTGGATTGGTGGTTTAATAGAAATGTATAGTTCTACGAGAAATATGCGTTTCTATTAGACGAATAATTTTAACAACAAAGGTAATTCCTATGCACTGCGCACGAGTGAATGAAGCGAAAATGTATTAAGCATTTTGAAATACTGTGAATTGTGTAAAGAATTTACAGGCATTTCCTGGCTTGAGTATTCGTTTATGTAGTTGTTCTGATCTGGGCTACAACATTTTGTCGGAGATTCAATGATTTAGAGAGCAATAAATGAAATTTCAATACAAAAAAAAAAGAAAAATAAAAAAAGCTTGTTATAAAAAATAACATGCTTTATTATATCTGCGTAACTATATTTCATTTCTATTCACACTACTTATATCACTGTGTACATATATATATATATATATATATTTACGAATTGCCCAGCCGCGGTAGGTTGCCAGAAAATGGCAGAGGATGGCAGGATTGCCATATTTTGCGTAAACTCCCCCATTCGGCGATGAAATTGGAAATAAGCCATAGTAAGATTGGAGATCTGCCATACATATGCCATGGATAGAGAACATTCTAGAAAGAATATTTACCGGTTTCGCGCAGAATATTCTCGAAGGCAGACCAAAATTATATAAACCCTGCCTGTACGCAGGGTATCGCGAGTTAGGGCATCGACAGTATGCATCTTTGAGGCTATCAAGTGTATCGTCGAGTGCATCGCGAGTTGTAGCGTGGAGAGTCTCGAGAGCACATTGAGTTTCGAGAACGACCGAACCGAGTCGGAAGTTGTATTCTAGTGCTTTGCCGTGAAGCTGTCATCAACGTTATAGCCTGATAACTTGAACGCTGTGTTGCTGATTATTTCAGCGTGTTTTTGATAGTTTTTCGGTGACTGTAAACGTGATTTTGAAACTCTCCTGAGTAATACTGGATAAATAAACTGAGTTTTGATTCTTCATCAAGTGTTGTCATCAATCACTCCAAATCCACGAACCCGTGGAACGTAACAATATATATACATATATTCGAAGGCGATGTCTTGGATAGCCAGTGAACCAAAATCCAGTTTTACTCATCACATTTAGTATCTTTTAAGCAAGGGAAGGAAATACGAGGTATTAAAGTATTTTTTACATGTGCACTTTTGCTGTACTGGTGAACACAAATAGACAGATATTTGAAGCTCGCTGAGTCGGAACTATCTAAGAATATGCACTAAGAGCATGAAAAACGTAAGAATAAGGTTAACTGAAGCTCATCAGAATCACACTTTTTTCCATGGGGAGGAAGAAAAATAAAAAATGTGTTGGAGAGAGATTTTTTCATATAATTTTCGTGCCTCAATAAGGGTAGCACAGAACAATCTGTAAGAGATTCCAGTGATGCTCTTATGTTCCCCATTTGTCTGATTTTTCATCTTCTTTCGTTGAGATGGATCTACGGAATCGACGTTTTCAAACGATTGATGCTATTCAAAACGATGTGACAACTAGTCTAACACGAATAGAAATGAGACAACATAAATGAAGATAGCTTGACGAAAGAATATTTTCAGTACTTTTAAGAATAACAGGGGTGCAAGAGCAAATATTTATAAGGTATTCTCCCCCCCCTCTTCGCGTGCCTTCGTGGTGTAGTGGTCAGCACGCTCGACGCGTAACTAAGAGGTCCGTGGTTCGATTCCAGGTGAAGGCTTTGCTCAAATTTAATGACTCCTGCTTCGAAAAAACCTAATGACTCTACATACTATTTGAATGTTACTTTGAAAATGACTAACATTTTATTTTTTAAATAGCATCAATCTAGTATTTTTACCTCGAATCTTTTGTACATGCAGTATAGTTTCGAATATAGTATTTAGCATCCTGTCTTTAGAAATGATTCTCGATTCAGTTTTCTAACCGATAATATTAATGTTATCTTGGTTTTTGTATCAGCAAATAATTAATTACAACTTGTTAAGATCCAACAAACGTTTGGTAAATGAATTTAACAAAAACTGTCTTTGCTTTAATGAAGGTTACACCGACATGTCTTCTGTTAAAATTAATTTTCCCATTTGGCTTCGAAAACATGTGCAATGTTGTCCAATGATGTAAACAAATAAATATTCATTAGCCGTTTTTGAGTTTGAGCCTTTTTGGATTTTTTTTTTCCTTTTTTGTTTTCTGAGTATCCCAAAAATCAATAAAATCTTTACGTCTTTACATTACATATGTATAAACACATGTTACCGACAGTTTTTGATGGAATTTCTTGAATAAAAATCAACATGATACAATGCAATTCCTGAAAAGAAATAAAGTAAAATCTTAAGAATGGATAAAATGAAAAGTTGCAGAAGACTCTAAGAGAATATGAGAATTTGATCATCTGGCGCAAACTGAGAAAGGACCAAGTGTTGTGGTGAGATCTGTTAAAAATCGCTTACCTCGAAGTGTGGCTGTACGTTTCAGCATCATCCGACGTTCGAGAAAGAAAAATATAATATGTTACCATTTCGAGTGATGCAAATGAACAACGGATATTTTAGAAGAAATGTTTTAGACCATGAGCTGCACAGATGTCGCATTTGTGATAACTGAATGGAATATGTTTTAAAATTTTATCACTTTAAGTTAAAACTTGTTTTTCAAACTATTTGCTAGGCAATATGTTTCTAAATATATAAATACACCAGGACATAATGCGACTTTAAATCCAAAGAATTTTATTCATAAAGATTCATGAAATGAATTATGGAAAATACAGTTTTGAATGCCACAAAACAGCGCAGAAGATAAATTTTATTTGAATGCAATCTATTTCAAGAAAAAATTCATATCTTAAATAAAATTAGCTAGGTCTGGGGAGTGCGGAGGATGCAGCAGAATATCCCAGCTAGTCACCACAACAGCACGTGGTCTGGTAATATCATGATACAATTCAATGGGCTTCCTAGTAAGCATCGTCGGCCTTTTTTCTTTGGCTGCTTTATTTAAATCGGCCATTTGCTGGTAGTAACTCTCCGAATTTTGTTGCAAGAAGTGCATATGACGGTCCGATCGTGCAAATGTTTCTCACTTAACTCATGAGGCAGCCATCTGGAGTATTTATAATCCAGTCCTAGTTTCCGGATTTGATCCGAAATGGTTTGTTCAGTGAATTGACATGTTATCAAAAACTGATCTTGCTTTGTCATGGTCTTGACAACGTCGTCATTGACCAAAGACGCTCGCTCAGAGCTGGCTGGGTCAATATCACCTGCTTCAAATTTTTTTTAAACTATTTTCTGCACGTTCTATCCGAATCTGCATCTCCACCAAAAACTGTTCCTAAATTTCGACACTGTTCTGTAGCATTTCTTCCTTGCCGGAATTCGTACAAAATATCGTGTCGTAAATGACCTATTTACTGTGGCCATGATTATACTATCGCATCTCATTTAATAGTCATATAAAACACTTTTATTTCAGTTAATTTAGAAGAGCAGATGTGTATAAATGTAGTGATAAACAGATACAGCTATATATGTCTCAAATGAACACCTGCATACGTGTTGGAACTTTATAAAGTATTTCTTCCGTCTGGTTGGCATGCCTTTGTGGTGTAGTAGTCAGCCCGCTCAGCAAGCGAGTATTCGAGAGCTCCGTGGTATGAGTCCTGGCGACAGCATTTCTCCTTTTTCAACTCTCGTGCTTTAAAAAAAATAACCTAATGACTCTACAACTTGAAATAACATTATCGAACAGAACTTTTCGGTAGACATTATATATTTCAGACAAGTCATGTGTTTCAATTTCGATTATAATCTGTACAATATTTTACAGTATTTTTAGCCCACAAGACAATTCTGATATAGGCATTCTTCTTCCAAGTAGTGGTCTAAATTATCTTACGCTAAACGATCTCGAAAAGATTTTGGTCTCGTGATGTCTTAATTAAACTGATTTATTTCAAGAATTTTTTCGCCTTCATTTTCTCTTCGACTTCATTTCAAGTTATGATTCAAAGTTTCTTCGTTCTGTTTGCCAAATAAAAGCCAAGTTTTCCTAGTGCTTCTTTCTTCTCCATTGTTAGTAACATTGAATTTCATAATAAACGAATACATGTAAAATCGTTTCATGAATTCATTCTCATGGATTATGACTTATGCTTTTGTATGTAGTACTTCATACAGTAAAATGTGCTATTTTCAGTTATTATTTCCATTAATTTCTGTTTTTATGTTTTTATTAAACTTTGTTGATTCACACTTTTTTAGATTCAATGTTACTTTTGCTGGTTTAATAATAAGATTATAATAAGGTTTATAGCAAGGTTTTAGCATGCTAACATTTTTTTAATTTTATTGCATCCAATGTAGTTCGTTAATGAAATCCTGAATTCTAAATTTTACTCTATCCTTCCGACTGTAATGATAATTTACTTTGTCAATTGTCGAACAAATATATATTTTAGTATCTGATTTGCAGTTTGTTCTGATGGTATTATTATTAGTGAAGATTCTCTTCTTGACGGCGATAAATAGAAAAGCAGATAAAGCAGACTTTAGTGATACTTCTTTTAACGGAAATATGAGACTTTTTCCTTAAAAGTCTCTACGAAACACTATTTTCTGATCTTAAATATTTTTGTTTCTTTTAGCAATTATGTAATTCTAATCTTTCCATTTTCACTTACACGTCAGTTACTTTCTCTGAGACTCATCTTCATTACGCTTATATACCAAGGGAAGATGAAATTCGCGTAATATTTCCTTTTATGCTCAATCCAATAACATTTTATGTAATAATATAATAAATCTAAATTTTTTACCATACATGTACTTTGCAAAAGGGAAATTTAACCCTTCATGAGTAGCATTTCATACAGTGAACCTAACTGCAAGCGGGCACTTTTTTGGTATGTATGAAGAGTCAGGTTTAATGCAAAAACTCTTAATGTTCTTTTCATGTTCGATGATATCTTTTATACCATTACTTTGAGGGTGGTGACTGAATTCTCAGTTAACTTTATTACTCTAGCGCACTTAATGAGGTTATTGGATCAATCTCAATTTCTTTTGGAAATCTCATGCGACTAAATATCTTCAATAAAGCATCTAAAAAAACCACGCATACTGAACTTGTATCAGTTATTTCCAAGCCTCGCAAATATTAGGATGCTAGGCACGTAATGATGATAAAATGTATTTCCGAATGGTGTAAATAGTAATGGTCCCCACGAATGAACATTTATATTGGCAAAATTCTTCCGATATGATTAACACAAATGTTTATGTCTTCCTCTTTTTAACTTTCTTGAGCTCGTTAGGAAGAATTATGTTTTGATCAATATTCTACTTCTTTTTAGTATTTATATCAGTAACAAATACTTAACTAAACTCCTTTGGTCTGCTTCTTACTTCTTTTGCTCTTAATATGTTTGTTCAATATGACTGACTGGTAACCCATCTGTCATAAAAGCTTGATAGTAATTTTTACTTCCAAGCATTAGGTTTCGTAACTCAACCGTTTTTCGTTTACCACTCATCTTCATGTTTTGATAAAACGTTTAAGCTTATACTTTATTATGTGCCAAAAAGTCTTAATAAAATCATTAACGATCTTCAGCAATAAAAAAACTTCACTATGCTAAAGCAAAGTATCCGTTTTCATATTAATTTTCGTTCAAGAATTATAATGTATTGTATCGGAAAGATACTTTTCAGTTTGCGACTCTTCTGTATAATATAAGGGAATTTATTTGCTTATTACCTACTAAAACCAACAATTAAATGGAATCATAAACGTTGTTTAATTTAGATTATACCATACTATCTTCTCAACGTGTTTCATTTTACAAAAATACATAAGTATAATTTCATAAAAATATGTTTTTCTAGTTTTGGTAATTACCTGTACATTTAATATAAAATTAACAGAAGTAATTTAACTGAAATATCGCCGAACTGGTCTACAATAATCAAAATAGTTTTGATTTTTAGTGTTAGTAATGTATTATCGAATATTGCAGTTTTTCGGTCTAATTTCATTAGTATGAAACATTTAAGGTGAAACGAATATGTAATTTATGTTATAAGAACACAGTTTTTAATTAATTACAAATTACGGAGCTGCTAGTTACTAATTTTCACTTCAATGAAGCAAACTCTATTCATTACATTATGAGATATAACGCTACATACAGGCTATTTGAAAATGCTAACCACAGCTTTTTTATCTTAAATACTGACCTTACACATGGAATTCCAGTTACTAGATTTGTCAAAAATAAAAGAAAATTTTACGAGATTAATTTGAACACGGAACGTTTTTCATATGTAAATTCTTTCACATGCTTCCGTAAATCTAATTTATGTTGAGTCATTTAAAACGGTAAATACAAAATTCCGTATCTTTATGTGCGAAATTTGCAAATTGTGGTCTAAATTATCTTACGCTCAACGATCCCGAAAAGATTTTGGTCTCGTGATGTCTTAATTAAACTGATTTATTTGAAGAATTTTTTCGCCTTCATTTCAAGTTATCATTCAACGTTTCTTCGTTCTGTTTGCCGAATAAAAGCCAAGCTGTCCTATGATGTCCTATAACATGATCATATTGCAGTCGTTAATAAATTTCATAATCTGCCTAATGCCTTTTCTCACATTTTTATTGGGCCTTGACACACATCCATAAGATCCTTGAGACTGGACGTTCGCGGTTTACTGTCTATATAAAGAATAGCATAAATTCATTTCATAATAATATTCAAATTTATTCGAAAATGGCAACGAGGAAAGCAAGCAAATATTACAGTTCGCCTTAAAGCAACAAAAATGGATTCTTCAGATGCGCTGCTTGATTGGCATTGGCGCCACCAAGAGTATAAAATAATTTTTCATCCATCTTATACTATATACTTTCTTTCAAATTTCGTTCAGCTGAAGATACAAGTTACCATTATAAAATGTTAGCATCTTTTGTAAAAATATTTTTGCATTTTCAACCGATATTTTCTGAATAATTACTTTTTGCACTTGGTGTCGTTAGGTCTTTCATTCATGTTCATTCTGCTTCATGTTGTATAATTATGTTTATTCTAATAATTATTTTCCTTCATTTTTTTTCTGACAGAAGCAGAGTGAAAGATTTAAAACCTTTCACAATCTTCAGCATGCTTCCTATTACTATTAATTATTGTTCATGAAATAAATTTTTCTCAGAACGTTTTCATTAAGTTGGGACATTTAATCTAAACAATTCCTTGTTTTGTAAAACTACATATTTAACGTAAAAGCAGTTTTAGGCCGAAGATGATGGAAAAGTAAATCAAGAAGGCGGAATCAGAAGCAAGAAAAATTCACTACATTAATAACATAATATTTGGTAATAAAGTGTTGTAGATAAGCACTAAATGCGATTCAGTTATTGCTTGGTGCAAAACATTAATTTAATTATTAATTAAAAATATTTACCTAACTACATATGCACAATGTGGGGAAATTTCGTTTTACCTCATGTGTGCTCTCTTGATCCAGGGAGTCAGCACGATCAAATGCAAATGAAAGAACCATAGTTGAATTCTTTAATTTATAGCAAAATACATAGGGTCTTTATGCTAAAAGGGAGAGATGCCTTGTTGGATTATTCTCTATGATTCGTGTTTAACGGTGCGTGAACACCAGGGTGCCCTGGCAAAGTGACTTACACCTTCTAGAAGAAGTTTCTAAATTGTGCATTAAAATAACTAGAGTATGATATATATAATTATCACAAAAAAAGGCTAATTTCTTTTTATATAAACACATAAAAACTTCTAAACGACTAAAGTGGTGCCCGAACTAAAAAGGTGGTGGATGATAATTCGTCACTACCAGGGTTTGGTGATTGGGCCCCCTAACCCCAGTCGCCCTTCAAAAATGGGAGTTTCTCCTTCCCAAATGCCTTCGTGGTGTAACTGAAAGCGTACTCAACGCGTTCGAGGGGTCCAGGGTTCGGGTCTCGCTGAGGGCATTGCACAATTTTCACGTAAAAGTAAGTGTGAATTGCAATATGCAGGAGTGGGAAACATGCGAAATATACCTAACAATGGGCTAAATAAACAAAAGACATAGCAATACAAATTCTTCCAAATGGCTGACAACGAAATACCAAGGCCAGAACTAATGCATTTGATTATTTTTGTGCATTATGTGCGAAACTCACACTAATATTATTCACTGTTTCGTCAGAAAAGCTTAACCTTCCGAGAGCTCTTGTTTTATACCGGCGACAATTGTACTTGAACTGATGCTATGACAAAATGCTCTAGTATCTTGCTGGATTTGTATTGTGCTACCTTCGAACCGAACGTAGCAGAGTATCAGTGAATAAAGACTTAAAACCTCGATAAATATTCTAAAGGTAAACATTTTAAAACAGAAAATGATTTTGTAGCGTTTATGTTTAAGTTTTACTAACGAAATGCAATTTAATTATTTTCATTCTGTTTCTTTTTAACACGAGGCTCACTCATTCCAGAAATTAAACAGACTGGGGTGGCAACTCCTTTTACTATAACATTTAGAGACTTACGAATAGTAGTTTGAAAGTCTGGGCTACGATTCTCTACTTTGCTTATTAAAGCAGAGTATGTTGGTCACTCCATTACTGGTCTAGTTGTTACTATTTGTAGATAGAGGCTAGATCCTGTTTTCAAGCGTGTATTTAAATTTCTGTTGCGATTCCGTTGAGTTTGTGATCTATAATCAGATTTGATTTATATTGTCGAATTTATGCTCATTGTGAAAAAAAATTGGGTTTTAATCAGGTGCAGGTTGGCTGACAAATTTATGCTATATTTTAATTTAATCTCTCACTTGAAGAGGCAGAGAAAACTGAAGTGTTTTAATTCTGCTTCTGCTTTATTTGATGGTCTGCTTTATTTGATCCGATGGTGATAATTTACCCCAAAGAACATAAGTATTACGTTGTAAGGTCTCGTTTAGTTTATTAAGCAGTTATTAGCCCAAAGGGCAATTTGTCCAGAAGGGCTACTAATTTCACTTTGACATTTTGCGTTCGTTCATTATAAACGGCGAATCACATTTTAAATTGTTGACACCAAATATTAGAGCCATGTATTCTATTTAAAGAAATTAAATAATGAAGAATCTGCATAAATATACGTATTCCTGCACTGTGATAAAACAACAGTCTTTAGCGGCATCAAATTTTCAATAACATACGTCTCCACCCGAATATGGACATCTGGAAGCCCAAATGTGGAATTTGGAATTTGTTTTATTATCTACTTTACATTATGTAAAGCATTTATGAGTTTTTGCTTAAGAAACACAACGATTTCAAAGCGAGCAATGGCAATCGTACGGGAAAAAAACTATCTCCTGCGCCCGAGACTGTGTATTGGAAATTCTAAAGATATGCTCTTTTAAATAGTTTGTGACATTGCTGTTGAATTGAATTTTATGGTTTAAGTGCGAGGAACATGATATTTAATAAATAAAGGTAACACACAAAACGTTAAGCCTTGGCTACTACCTTGGCCGTAATATAAAATCTGGAACCTTTCAGATTTTTTTACATTAAATTTTACAGGAGACATAAACTTAGAAGTTCATACACTCTTGTACCTATATAGAGAGATCCGAGGGTCAATAAATACGTAAACTATTTAATTGAATGAAAGTATAATAAATAAAAGTATATTTGTACAGAAATATTTAAAAACTTATGTGCTTTTTTATTATTATTTATATTTTTGTTGAAATTATAATTCTTATACAGCTTTGGACATTGAATCACTGAACATATGGTTATATATGTAAGATATCTTTTCCTTGGATCAGTAAAACAGTACTATATCTCCTTAATCTGGAAGGAAAACAAGCTTTGAAATTTGTGACACTAATATAAATTGGCACTTCATCCTGCGTTGCTTCGTCTTTAAACAAATTTCGCTCTTATTGTTTGAAGAAAGTTTCAGAACATTTATTGACTTCAAGCATAAATGTTTATTAAAATTGTTAGACCTGAACGAATTTTGGTTCTAGGGCCGACAGAAATCAGTAGTAAAATGATATTACATAGAATCCAGTAGTATGTAAGAAGGAGGCATCTCTTAGAAAATGCTTTTATTTTCGTCCATGCCCATAGGTATATTTACTAATTTTTGAAAATAGTCTTTTTATTTTTATCTTCCTTGTGTTTTACTGATTTACGTTTTCATTCCGTAAGGTCACTCCTTTATTCGAAGAACATAGATATATTCAGCATTTTGTGTTCGTTATGAGTTCCTTAATGATATTCTCTTTACTCCAGCTAAAGAATGCAACATTTCCTGCTGCATGGAAGGAATGTCTGATAGATATGCCACACAAAATAACTTAATAAATTAGTAAGCTGTTTATGTTATCAACGACGCTTCTAATCGAAAGCATGCTGTTAGCAAAGCCTTGGCGATAGTTATACACCGATTTTGTCACTATGTTTCGTCTGCGTTTCTAACCTCTGCTTTGTTCAAGGGTCAAACGTAATTAATTAACCATTAAATTCAATATTTTGGCATTCATTAATTCTTTAATTATTCGAAAGAAGAAAAGAAGATAGTTTGCGTGCATATGTGCATCAGACGAATTGTATGATTATTGAAAATTGTCCATAAAATAAGTTTATTTTGAGCATCAGTAGAGATTATTTAAATAAAAAAAATTATTTCATAAAGAAGATATGAAATCTTTTCAGTTCATGTTAACTAATTGTAACTAAAAATTCATGTATATGTACTTTGAATAGAATGCTTTCATGGAGGAAGTTGAAAATAATATTGGATCATTATCAATTTTCACATGGGAAAAAAAGGAAGAGCTCCTTTGCAGCCAGCCCACACTGATGCTGGGAAACAATCTCGAAACTTAATGGCTAAAACTGCCCAGTTGGAAAATCATGTATATTAACTGTTTGAACAAAGTTTGATAGATCAAACGAATTTTTTAAATTAATCATGGAATGTTAATATACATGCTTTTTATTACTGATAATAGTTGTGACACTTTATTATTAACTATGGAGATACGAACATTTAAACATTTTTACTTACATCATACAGCTAATATGCATACAATATTATTTACATTATTATTAATATTGTATTATTTACAGTATTAGTAATACACTACACCATGTAGTATTATTAATTTCATTGAGTTTTAACCTTTCAATGCTACTGAATTGCGGCAAAGAATTAAAATTTTAATGCGAGAAAACTACACATTTTCTTCACATTTATTACACTAGTTATATTTTATTTTATTGATTAGTATAAAGTTATTTTTGTACTCAATGAAATATTATTAGCACATTCCATCAACTAGTATATTCTAAAAAAAGGCTACAACTTCATTAAAATTTCTGTTTTTTAACCCTCTGACAAGCCAGGATTTTCATTACGAAATCGCAAATTTCCTAAAACTACTATGAGAAAAAAATTATTTTCTTGTTTTAATGTATAAATTCTCCTGGTATTTTATACCTGTATTTGTATACTTTTAATACATTGCCTTAATTTCTTTGACATATTTTTATATGCACGTATATATACGTTCTTACACATATCACAAAAATATTCTAGACCGTATATATACGGCCTTGCCGGTTAGAGGGTTTTAAAATCTGTTAATGCTATTTCGATTAATAACCAATTAACTGTAAATAAATATAATCAGTTTTACGCGAAATTGTAAACAAGAAGCAATGTTACACTACTCAGAATATTTATATTTAAAGTCCTTTTAATTCGAAATTTTTTACCTCTTTTCTATTGCGAAATCAATTTGTCGTAAACTAATTAGCAGGGCAATATTATACACTCAGACACACTTCGAAAGCATTACACGGTACATCAGGTTTCTATAACATTTCATTAATAATTGTTTCAAAATTTTTGACGTTTAGTAATCTATGACTTCAGGGTAGTTTCTTTTCGATCTAATGTAACATTATATTTATTAAACACTTATTCTTTCGTAGGTACTGCCAGATTCACTATTTAGTAATTAACTAATTGGTTCATTTCTCATTCTTATACAGATAATATGCATGACAACAAATAAAACGTGGATGAAAAATATTTTTCCGCTACAGGTTAGTAAATGAATAGCTAAGCAATTATGTAATTTCAGAACTTAAATAGCTCGAAATATTTTAAGAAAGCTCAATGCCTAAGCATGCCATTCAATAAAAGTAAATATTTTATACTGAAACTATCATTAAGTATTTGGTACTTTTAGTACCGTAAAAAAATATTTTATTTTTATATGTTAACCCGGCATCTGGCAGATGTGCCAGTTGGGTAACATAATGATTTGTTATACGATGCTACATATTTGAAATTAAGCAAAAATGCAACCATAGTTTGAGACAGATTTTAAATAAGACTCTATCAGCTTCGATAACGATAAGATACGAATTAATTGCCACAGATTCGATGACGATCAGACACATTCAAAAGGGAAAAGAAAAGGTTTTATTAATCAATTATTTAATATATATATATATATATATATATACTTTTCCTGCCTTTGCAACATAAGGGTGACAATTATCACAAGGAAAGATCTAAAAATCTACCCATCAGCAGCAGCAGAAGGTTAACTGCAACTAGCTCTCCTTCTAGGGCCCATTTGCCAATTGCCACCAAACGCGCCACGTATCTGCCCTCAGCAACCACTTGAACAATCAAAGATTGTATGAAAGAAATGACGCTATTATTAACGCCTACTCAATAGCTAAGTGTGGCATTATCAGTACCTGCTCATGTGCGGTTAATTAAAACTCAAACATTATTAATTTCAATTATAAATCTTTTATTACAACGTACAAAACGAGCAGCCGCTGAGAAACTGAGGAATCTCCTCCCCATTCGACAGTGAAGAAGGTGTTGGTTTATTGCCTTCTATAAAATGGGAAGTTCATTCCTGCACCACGTCGTGCTGGAACTGGAACTGGGTAAAAGAAATACCAGCAAGTTGGTGTATGAAGCTTTTATGGCACATCATTTCGAAATAGTTGAAAATATTCTTTTTCATTTACAGTGAATTTATTGTCCTTAGTCTGTTGTCATTGGTATTCAGATTTTATACCACTGAAAAACGCTAATACAAACCATCTTGATATCTCCCTTCGAATATACTCAATTTTTCAATGCTTAAGTTAAGTAGGCAAATAGTTTCTGAATGATATAACTAACTAGATACCTGGAACAAATCTAAATATTTCCTAACCCTTATTAACGTTTAAAAGGACACAACTTTACGAATAACCTTGAATTTTAGATTCGATTATTTTTTTACGGCACAGCAGCTGAGGATTATTTTCCTAAGTGGAAGGCTTTCCTGAATGACTTTCTAAAGAAAACGTGCTCACATTAATGTTACACACTGAAATCCTGAAATCCGCTGAGTTGGCTTCCGTTCCAGAGTATTACATAATACGTACAGAATTGGTTAAGCAGTTTAAAGTCCTTAAAGATATTAATAGCATTGTGTTTCTTAGGAAGCCGAAGCTCTTACCCACCGTGCATAATACTTACTAATACATAATACACATAAAAATAGATTCAAATATGTGAAGCAATTACATAATACAAATACATACCACGTTCTTGAATAAATGCTAATACATTCTTGAATAGATACTAAAACATAACTGAGTTATTAAAACATTACACAAAAATAATTACATCTTATGAAACTAAGGTATGCTTACAGCACCTGTACTTTATACTTATACACTATACATTTACCAATACTTGATAGACCAATAACGTGTACCATATTATTACAGAAATGCGTTATACAGCATGTACAAGTACAATGTATTATCAATCTACTTCTTCACGAGTATTTTTACATAGAAATGCCTTATACAGCAGGTACAAGTACGTTCTATCAATCTACTTTTTAACGAGTACTTTTATATTCCTGGGTAAATATTCAAACTTGTTTCAAATACTGCTACATTGTACACATGCAAATTTACCTTACAATATTTAGTACTTTATCCGATCACCTATACTTATTACTGCACATATTACTGTGCATAATTACTGCGCATAATTACTGCACTTACTGACATATTACTGCACATCATAATGAAAAAACCTCGTAAGTACATTATATAAAGTACATTATGCAGATAATGTTATACCAGTATATTACATAGTTACCAACATTTAATACAATTGCGAGTATATTACAACTAGTGCACATACGGATAAATGACAGAAGTACATTATTTAACAAATATAGTTAAGATGCTTATTACCCACTTATTGATTAAATACCCATAGATTACTGGATAATTGCATCTTAGAATATTTAGTACATATTATGGTCGCTATTACATTGTACAATTAATATGCAAAACATTTGATCTGCATATAACTTAAATAGATACGATCCTGATTACATACTAAGATTTTGTTCAGTTGCCATTTTTTTTTCCTTTTTCCATAAACTGAAGCATTACACAACTACAGATTCATCTTACAAAATCCAGTACATTATACAATTGCTAATACTTAAACAGTAATTGTGCCTTAGAACGCAACCTCGGACTAATGGAAAAGAACTACTAAATAGTAACTTACACAATTGACTAATGCAAATACTAACGTAAAATTTCTAAAATATAATTACCAATAACTAATACATTTACTAATACATTACAAGACACGTTCAGTTGCAGATACATTAAACAATGTATTGTACCAGAGCACAGTACTAATGTAATACCATAGACATGGAGTATTCTAGTTTCTACAATCTTCGTGCAATTATAAATGGGCTATCCCTCGTATCCATTTACAGTATTCCCTTAATGAATTGATTATGCTGAAATTGCTTGTCTATGCTAAGAGTATTTACCTGCACACCAGTCAATAATGCTTTTGAGACGCGTGGTTGCATACTTATTTTATTGGAAGCTCTTGTATCACATGGGCTTATTATTATCACTTGGCTGCCTGAGTCTCTGACCCCTGCAGCTAAATGCAAAGTGGTCCGGGTTGGCTTCTTCACCACAGTCACAAAATGCATTATCTCTAATCTTAAAGCGGTAGAGATAAGAGGGGGAAAAGGCCATTGTCCGTCAAAAATGAGTGGTATAGTAAGGCGGAATATGCCTGTCTAGGCAGACCCTAGGGATGTACTTATATACTCTTCATCCTGTAGTGCTTCTATTCCACTCGTCTTGCCATTTAGTCATGTTGAGATATTGTTTGTTGCTTGAGAAAAGAGACCTGTTTAGCAGCCTTTAATTCTGGGAGTCTGGTAGAACATGCCGCTTCTTTGGCAATATGGTCAGCCATTTCATTGTCATATATGCCAACATGTGCGGGGACCAAATATGTGCTGTTGTCTGAATGGAAAACTTGTAACAGCAGATGTCTAATATTATTCAAGGACTGAGTAAGGCAGACCGTGCTATTGCAGTTAAACTTGAAGCTGAGTTCGTATAGATGTGATTAGATGCCAGAGGTGCTTCGGACAGATAAATTATGGCTGCTCTAATCGCTAGCAACTCTGCTTGTAAAACTGAGTTAAAAAAAACCAGTTTCCTTTGCCACTGGAAAATGACTCTATTGTTTTCGATGTAGCAGAGGCCCATACCTGTTCCCTCTAAAAAGTTAGAACCGTCTGTGAAAATTCCATCCGCACTTTTGAGGTCATTTGGTTTCATAAGTGAGCTATATTCCTGTAGCTGCCATTGGATGGCAGGGATTTTCTGCGCTATGACTTTCATAATCTGAAGTGGCGTATTCTAACAGAACCACAAAAGTCAGAAAACCGATGAATTATATAGGACTGGAACCTAGGTTGAACTATTATTCTTCAAACCCTTCCCATTGGTGGGCGTCTTGAATATTGAATATTTAGACTTCAAACAGCTAGAACGAGTTCTTTAACATCTGATAATAAGCCTGAGGTATAGCTTATGAAAATATAATAAATACATTAGAGCTAGAATTTTTTTAACGAATTTTTTTCTTTTCCTTAAAGTAAGGTTTAAATAATTTTTTACAAGTATTTTTTTAAATTATTTTTATATATCGAATATTTCACCTTTTCCTTCTAACGGTATCTTCTTTAACTCAAAAGATGCAAAAAATTATTTGACTTAATATTGGAGAGTGGATGTTTCGTGCATCTGAGCCATTAGGCATTGATCCTGGATCAACTAGAATTAAATACTCTTTGGAAATATTTTTCCAAATAAATGTTCCTGTCTCAGAATTAAAATAGAAATCAGTTGAATCTTTGAATGCAGACATTTCAATCAAGAACTTATTATTATTTTCATTCTTATTATTATGTTCGGAAGGTAATTGTTGTAGAATTAGTATAGACCTAGAAATAAAATATATCTTTAAATGAAATAAATGCACTTTATTTCAAGCTTTCTGATCAATACCAATTTGCTCATGCGAGATTGTTTTAAATTTAAATGCAGTTGTGTTCTCCATTGCCAAATTAACTAATGTTTAATTAACTAATCATAACTGAGTTCACGAATAGCTTAAATTTTCCTAAGGCGTATGCTTAACTGTAAATCCCTATTTGATCCATTCAATTAAATCTGTATAGTTGCATTGCCATGAGTCATTTGAAATCTGTAATTATGCGGTAGTAAGTACTGAATCATTTATCATTGCTTCCTAACCCTAATTATTTCCCACGGAACTGTCTTCATTTACTTTTATTCCTTAAGTTTATTCAGATTGCGCCGCTGGCTTACGAAATGGCATATATCTTACAATCCTCATTGATTCAACACCTTAGAAGTAATTAGCAAATTTATTTGCTTTCTTAAAATGAAATATTATAACCTTGTTTTCGAAGTAACGTCTTTATCATGAGTCTGTAAACTCTTTAGCACTATTTTGATGCTACTTCATACAACGGCAGCCTAAAGTTCAAGCAAAATCTCTCTTTTGTGAAATCATTCTTGAAGTTATTAACTAAGTAGATGGTTTTTTGCATTAACGTTACAAATGAGTTACATGTAATGCTAAATTGATGAGAAGGCTGCTAGTTCGAATTTTAAGGTTAGGCAAAGGCTATGCACAGGCTATACATCCCGTTACTCAAATAACGGAGGCACTCTGCAATAGTTTGAGGAAAATATGCCACTTAAACTACTAATAAAATAGATAAATAATAACCAAAGAAGCAATGCTTATTGCCTCTTTTGTTATATTATTAGACTGGAAATGAGTAAAATTATGAGCTATCTGTGCAAGACTTTTGAGAGCATTTAAAACTTTCGGAAGAATATGAATATATTAAAATGCAGCAAATTTAAATGTCTATCTTGGTATTTGTTAATATTACATTTGTTTTATTTATTTATGTTTTTGCAAAATCACTTTTTTAATAATTAATGCTTATCCTTAAATAATAAGCAGTATTTTTGGCTTGGTATAAACTATAATTGCCCCATGCTCACTTTTTCTCTAATGTAACAGATCTCTAGTTATCTGAAACTCGAATTATTTGGATTTTACTTGATAATCTTCTTAATCAAATTAAATTAAGATCATTGTTAGTTTATTTTCAGGTTTTTATTTTTACCTCCCACTTCCAGTTTTTATTTTTACCTCCTGCTAACATAAAGTTCCAGTTTTTACCAACACTAATTTTTACACGTTACCAGTTATGAAACATCTCTGCGAGTCCCAGGGGTTATTTGCTTAAATAAAATGTAATCAGAAAATTCGTATTACAGACCTATTAATAGGAACAACAAATTAGATTTTCTTTGCAATCGATCAACCGGAAGTGATATTTTCCTTAAACCTGTTTCTTATTCAAAACATGGAATTGGCAGGAGTCTATGTGTTGGTCACAACATTTTTTTCCCCTTAACATAAGAAGAAAATACTGCGTAATACGTATTTTTAAGAACTCGCTTGACCAATATAGATTGAAAGTATTAAGCATATACATTGACTACAACGTTTGTTAAATACGTAGTTTATAAATATGAACAAGAAAGCAATTACGTATGCTTATATATATTTTGGTCCTTATTTAATTTTAGATTCTACATTACCAAAAATTAATTTGTGTCATCGAAATAGAAATGGGTATTATGGTAAAATAAATGGAAATAATTTCATTTTGTGAAAAAGTAGTTTGGCGTTTTGTATTCCACGAGTGGAAGTACTTAATGCGGGCCTGATATTGCGTATCATACATCTCCGGCGCGTGGAAGATCTGTATCAGGCATGGAAGAAGCATGACGCACGGTTCCTGCATCCCAGTCCTGGGTCGTATTTTGGACACCTTCTTTGATGACGATTGTTGTCTGTTTTTGTTCTTTATTTCTGCTGTACTAATCATAATAAACATTTTTTCTTACTCTATTCGTGATCTTCCTTTCTTACGATTTGTGTCGTATACATATTGTAGTATATAGAAGAATGCCTAAATATCTTCACAGATTCACGTATATTTGAATTAATAAAATCATCGCTTTCATTAATTATGTATCACTTATATACGAGTACACTGTAGCTGTGTACGTACTAATCCCTTTTCTCTCTTTTCGTAATAACTTTGTGGTAAAATTCTGCAGCATCACGTATTCCAAATAAATACTGTAGTTAATTTCAAACAAGCAACAAAAATCAGTCTTATATTTGCAAATTTTCACAGAACTACTTTCGGTGGTTTCTACCGAACCATCAACCTCAGCTACCAAAGCGCAGATGAATGAGATAAGATATAGTGATAAGATAACAATGGCTGGATAGGAGTTAAGCTACTGGGGCCCTCCATTGATGAAACAAGAAAATATTTCCTTAAAGGCTGAAGGTAAAGGTGGATTGGGATTAGGGTTATTAACTAGAACAGAAAGTTTTTTTTAATATGAAACATCTCTAGAAAATCTAATTCACCAGTGGAAGATGTTTTTCAATACTTTTGGCTGCAGAAAAATTGAAAGTGTGATTTTCGGACAAACAATGATGGCTACAGAGGACTTCTGTGTTTCATTTTTCCTAAGATATGCCTCATTTTCCTTAGCGCAAAATTTTAATGCTCTCTCAATTAACTAGGAGAGTCTTAAAACTTAAAATAAGATTTAAGAGTAAATTAAGTTACTTAAGTTTAAGTAACCAGTCTGAAACTAAGAGAACCTTAAAATTTCTCGTTAAGGAACGTGAGGCATATGTTAGGAAAAAAGAAACACAAGTCCTCTGTGGCCTAGCATTGTTGGTCCGAAAATCACACTTTCAATTTTTCTGCAGCCAAAATTATTCAAAAAACATCTTCGACTGGTAAATTAGATTTTCTAGAGGTGTTTCACATTCAAAAAAATCTTTCTCTTCTAGTTAATGACACTAATTCCAATCCATCTTTACTCTCAGTCTTTAAGGAAATTATATTTTAGTTTTCATGTTTCATTGATGGATGGCGCCAGTAGTTTAACTCCTGTCCAGCCATTCTTATCTTATCTCATCACTGTATCTTATCTCGTTCATTTGCGCTTTGGCAGTTGAGGTTGATCGTTCGGTAGAAACCAACAAAACTAGTTCTATGAAAATTTGCAAACATAACCCTAATTTCTGTTGTTTGACTTCAAAATTAATATTTGTTCGGCGTGTTATTTTACCTTAAATATTGTAGTTATTTATTACATAAGGGTTCAATAATTGACCATTTCCTCTGACAATCCGATTAAAATCAACCTGTTTTACATATATATAAGCTCGGTTATTCCGACGGTAATAGCGGTCAAGAGAAGAGCAAAACATTAGAATTTGATTATCATACTAAAGAACCCCTTAGAAGTTAAATTAAAAGGCTTATCTATATCTCTTCTATGGATAGCTTTCTAAAGGTTAAATCTGCTATTTGATATTGTCAAACTGCAAAATAGACATCGCAATCAAATACTCCTTTAAAAAGAATATTTTATAATTATTGTTATGATATGAAGCCCTAATCTTATACTGTATTTTGAGTTACCCGGCTCAGTGTCAAGAGTACTAGAAGGTAAGTATTGATAGTAATTGAAATTATAACGAAGTGGTCAAACTTTGTCTGAATCTATTTGACCGTAAAAACAAAAAATCTTCTACACTTGTAATTTGTCTTACCTAACAATTTAGCCTTCGAAAAGTGGATTTATTTTTCAATTGATTACACTCCTTGAAAATTGTAGATTTTGTAAAACTGTTTAGAAAAATAATTTGCATAGTTTCGATCTTTCAGATGTAGATTCTTCACAGTAGCATGTTTCCGAAGCTCTTCAGAATCCCTCGGCTTTTCCGTTATTATTAAAAATTTAATTATTTTGCGCTTTGCATATCATACATGGTTGTAACAAATATGAATTGAAGAACGTAGTAAGTTATTTGTATGTATTCTGCCATAATTGCATGCACATTTTTCTGCATAATAGTTGTGAGGAAGCTAGATGATGTAGCTGTGATGAAGCCAATTTCTATTCTTTTAGTATTTTTTAATATTCTTTTATAACATTATATTTCATAATCAGTTTTACTGCATGTATAGTCTTATGCCGAATATAGAAAATATACTCTGACAGTTATCGTTTTCTTACAGATGTGTCTTATGAAGATTTCGATCCCATCGCCCCTAGGTATAGACCACAAAGGATAAACGCTCTCTGTCGACTCACTAATTTTTCCAAATCCGAAATCAAACTCATGTATCAAGGCTTCAAACAAGTAAGTTTTTTTCCTCTAAAAGTTATACTTAACTAAAAATACAGTTTTTACATATGTTTAAGCATTTTATTGTTAAAAACATTCTTAATGGTGGCTTTCTAATATTTTTTGAAGTGTCACAATATTCGCTCATCTGTATTTATCAGCCACGTGAGTTGGATAGTGGTGCATTGCTCGAAACATAAAATTCATTTTTCACAACATTTCAGTTCGAACAGAACTTAAATTTAACTTCAAAATCTAGACAAATCAATAACTGTTTAAGAAACCGAGAGATTTGAAAATGATAAACGATCTTCTTAATAATTCAAATCTTGTTTTATGTCTATAGTTGATATAACTTAAAATATATGTAATTCCGAATATATCCATTGACAGCTTTTACGAATACCTGCAATAGTATTACAATAAATATAAACGTTCGCAACGCTTTATTTGATTTACCGCTGTGTAGAATCATTTTTTTCCTTTTCTATTTTGTATCAACATTTGCTTAAATTCGAAATAATGAGCTTTATTTCAGGAGAGCTGCTATTTTGTATTTTATTAAATGCCATTTTATAATTCTGGCTTATTAATGAACTAACCGGATATTCAGAATGACGGAGTGACTATAAAATTCTGATTGTACTCTGGTTGTACTCTGGAATAATGGAGTAAGAATCACCAATAACGGTGCAGAGATAAGAGATTGGGAATCTTGATGATCAATGCTATATTGATATCCAATGCCGCAAATCTTCCCTTTTTCTGCCTCCACTGCCTTTACGTCATTTTTGCAGGTGACAAACCTGCATATTAATCTTGTTTATTCATGGTTAGCCCCACGGCGAGCAAATAACTTGCAATAATTATCAGTCTTATAGTAATTTAGTATAAAAATAAAACTGGGTGGTTAACATTATTATGAAAAGAACTGCATTGCCTACTAACGCCCCATTACCCTTTACGGTTCTGCTGATGTAGAAGCTTGTGTTAATATCCTGCAGATCCTATTAGACTACAGACACGTGAGTTATTACACTACTGCGAAACAATGAACAAGTCCTAAGAAGATTAAAGTAAACTTTTTATTTCACTCTTAAATGAAGAGAAAGGAATTGCTGGTGCGACAGACGAATTTCCGCTACTTCAATTAAGATAAGATACGTTAAATTTGAATGTAAGTTACAGAGTCGGATACTATATAGAAAACAGGTTAATTAATTTGTCTAAAGATAATTAACGGTGCGCATTTTAAACTTCAGCTAGCGAGATGTTAAAGTCGAAATAACTTAGGCAGAGCTGACGATATTAAGTAAGAACAGGCTTACTTAATATCGTCTAGGCCATAGGTTCCCAACCTTTTTCGAACTGGTGCCCCCTTTTCTAGTGAATATTTCATGAATATTTCAATACCGCCCCCCCTAGAGAAATAAGAGCGTACATAGTGCATGGTGAAAACAAGAATTAAATAAAAAAAATTACTAATAGATAGAATGTTGTTGGAATTGAAACCCTACTGAATTTTTTCGTTATTTAAAAAGATAAATTAAAGTTTTAGCTTACCTGTTATAAGGACAGGCAGGGGTTTTGATAATACGAAATAATCCATAATAAACTATTGCTTTCTAAATAAATAAATTGACAGTTTCAGAGAACACTCAAAAGACATACTTAATTATTATTAAAAAGTATTTTTATTAAAATTTAAAGGCATCGAATTTCTAACTTAACTAATGAGAAGGCTGAATTTGATGCATTTTAAGAAGCTTGTTAATATCAGGCTCGATTTTACTTAAAAACAATCGTAAATCGCCGCGTTCAGTAACATGGAGCCGATTTCTCTTTTTCGTTACCAATGTTGCTACAGCACTAAATCCACGTTCTGCTAAATATGAAGATGGGAATGCTAGCAGAAATCGTTGCACAATCGACCATAATCTTGGATACAATTGCGAAATCGACTTCTGCAGCCAAAATTCTTGGTAGCCATTCTTGAATTTAATTTTTAATTCCTCATTTGTCGTCAGTTCTATCAGTTCTTCTTCTAACTGAGATGGTCCTGCTGTGTTGACATTGGAAAAAGGATCCAAAACCCAGTCTGGTATGTCCATGTTTAAAATGTCCTCGAATCGTTCCTTGAAGTCATTGTAGAGGTTTTCCAAGTGCTGACAGTAAACAAGCAAGTCGTCGTGCTTGAATGATACTGCTGATAAACATGGGAAGGTATGGAATTCACGTCTGCCTATATTTCTTTTATATAATAGCAGTTTAGACACGAAAGCAGCAATGCTATTTTTAGTCTTAATCAAGTTTAAGTCTTCTCCTTGAAGTTGGAGATTGACATCATTAAACAATTTATAGAGGTCTGCTAAGTACGCAATATCGTTTTTTGATGCGATGAGGTTGTCGCGCAATTCCGTGTCTTTGTTTCCTAGGAACTCTATCACAGATTCAAACAGATTGTAAAATCGAGTCAAACAAGTACCTTTTGAAAGCCAGCGCACCTCTGTGTGAAGCAGCAATCGGTTGAAATCTTCATCATTTGCAATGCAAAGCTGACTAAATAATCTGTCATTCAACGAGTTACTTCTGATTTTATTAACTGCTCTTATAACATATTGCAGTGATGTATGGAGACGTTCGCTCAAATTTTTCGCAACCAAATGCTGTCGATGAATTACGCAATGCACAGCAAGCACGTCCGGAACTTTATTTTTTAAGCATGCTATGAAGCCTTTGTGACGCCCTGTCATAGCCGGTGCGCCATCCGTAGCAACCGACAAAATATTATTAAAAGGAATTTCCTTTTCGTCAAAAAACTTTTGCAGTGTATCAAATATGGTTTCTCCTTTTGTATCTGTTTCCAAATTGGTAGCAAACAACATTTCTTGACATATTTTTTCATCTTTGATAAACCTCACGTACGACAATAACAATGCTTCATTGGTTGGTAAAGTGGACTCATCCAGCTGAATTGAAAATTGACAAGTCTGCAGATAATTGCACAACGATTCTTCAATGTTTTCAGCCATCTCATCAATTCGTCTTTGCACAGAATTATTGCTCAAAGGAATTTTTCGGATAATATCTGTAGCTGGTTTATGGAGCACGGTGGTTATTACTTCTTTAACTGCTGGTAAAATTAAATCTTCCCCAATAGTATGTGGCTTGCCTGTTTTAGCAATCAACAATGAGATATTGTACGAAGCTCGAAGTCCGTCATCGTCTTGTTTAGAAGCTGATGAAAATAATTTTGATATAGTTGGCTGATTTTCAATCTTCTTTTTTATCTCTAGAAAATAGGTCATATCTCTGTCTTTCTTATCCGGATGCATTTTATTAAGATGATCTTGAAGCCTAGAAGGTTTCATCGCTTCATTCGAAAATGTTTTTTGACAAATAAGGCACAATGGAGATGATGGATTTGAGGGATTTTCGATAAATCCGTATTTTATATAATCCGCACTGTACTGCCGCCTCTTCTTTTTTGCTTCCGACATGGGTTTTTCTTTACTTATACTTGATCCAAGTTAAGGGAGCTGCAAGGGATACTGCCGGTTTAAATAATATAAGTTGAAGTAGCAAAATATTAAGGCAACGCCGTTTTCATCGTACGCAGTACATGCTGCGATGAACGATAGATAGTGTGAGCCTGAGTCTGTAGCATTCTGCGGGGCTGTTCTATTTTTAGCTACCTACAATTTTTGATCGGGTAAACCACTGGTGACGATTTGTCTACTCCGCCGCCGCTTATTTCGGCGCTCTAATTTTTTCCCGCGTCCAACGTCGCCTACGCACTTTTACAGACTCTCTTAGAATACAGTTTAGTTGGAGATCTCGCTATCGTTGCCGCTTGTAAGTGGCATTTTTTAGTCCCAGTGACATTTTTTGTAAATGTTACGGCCAAAGCCCGAAATCGGCCAATTCGCATTTTGGCCAACGTTGCTGTAAACTTACCGGCGAATGTCCAATCTTTTTGTTGATTTCTGGCTTTGACCGGCCAATTTGGGAAAAAAGAAATCAAGGGCAGATGGTTTTACACACTGTTAAAAATGAAGTATTTAAAAATGAGTACTTCTGTGAGTTCAACGAGTAGAAACTATTCAGTGAACGCATATGCTGTAACAATGTGATAGTGTGAAGATTAGATTTGCGCCCTTCAAAATGACGAATTATATCTTAAGCAAATGCGTTGCGTATCGAGTATGAATACAGAGGCAAATTGAGTACTCAATTTGTCAACTACCTTTAAGGGTGATCCTTAGTCTTTTTCTGCTCCATAGACTCAATCTACCATTATCACATCAGGCTTTGGCCAAGAATTCCCAGCCACTTCGCGAAATGGCCGGCCAAAGTATAAAATACAATATTAATTGCAAGTATTTCGGACTTTGGCCAAACCTCCTGGCCAAAACGCGAACTGGCCGAACTTCGGGCTTTGGACGTAACATAAATATGTACATAAAGACAATAAAGATATATTTTTGCACTGAAGGCTTTTCCTTCTGATATTATGAACTCCGGTTCTACTGCTCCTTTCACTAAAATGGTGACCCTTTCAACAAAAGTCAACAGTTTTCTGCGACTTTTTGGAGTGCATCTCGCCAAATTGGCAAGACAGGTTGCTAGTTTTAGCACATGCAGCCCCAGAATCGTACATACTAGAGAGGTATGTCTTTCTCTGAACAGTGAAGTCTCATATCGAAATATGTGAATTTTCGCACACGTGATAGAAATGAATTATCAGCGTGATTTTTAAAGTCTTTTTTAGACTATATTTGGCTAATCTTCCAACGCCCCTCTGTGCCATATCAACGCCCCCTAATTTTCTTTGGGTTTTTTACCGCCCCCCTGAAAGCCTGAAACGCCCACAAGGGGGCGTTATCGCCCACGTTGGGAACCTATGGTCTAGGTTGTCATCAATATTAGCCTGAGGTTTAAGCATCCAAACACTGGGCTTAAGTACCCAGACAACTGATTTGCGTTCTGTTTAAGACTACGGACAGAAAACGTTTTAGTAAAGGCCAAATCATAACAAATGGTAAATTAATAAAAACCTTACAATCTCTCGAATACAATCCCATCTATTTGCAAAATTATGTGGACGGATCTATTACGAAGTACATTTTAATACATAACATAAGTGGTTTGCCATTGCCATATATATTTCAACCTGTAAAACCCATCTGCGATTTCCTTACCTCTTTTAACTGAAGCTACAATGATCTGCCGTAACGTTTAACTATATTCTGCAATCAAAAACTGCATTAAGATATTTTTCTCGACGGCATGTTAGTTCTTAATCGGTTTCTTCCTTTACGCATTCCGGTATATTCTTAAACCTTATTATATGCTTTCGAAGAACGGCATATGTGCAGATAATTTAATTCTATGCGCAGAGTTATCCCAAAATACAACTAAAAATTTTCAGTTTTTGTTAGCTGAAAAATGATAGTTTTTAAACATTTAAATAGATGGCAGATGTCTCCCGTTAATGTCAAGTTTAACCCAAAAATATATACAGGCAAGACTCGTTATTTCCAGTAAATGGGTTAGACAATCCAAAAGAGTCCTCTCAGAGGCATCACTGAACATCTATTATCGGTGCTTCTTAAGAGTACTGTTAATATTTTATGTATTAAATTGTCTGTTCGCTAACTGCTACCTAACAACTTCGTAATTTTATTTCCATGACTTTTTATAGCAGGGCAAACGCTTGAAACCTAGTATTTATTTGGTTTAATATTTAGTGAATTTGACATAAGTTAATATTGTGTCTCATCTTAAAGATGTTCAATAAGACTGAGATCATGTCATCTGCATCATCTTCTCAAGCATTTCTATCCACATATCTTCTAATCATTAAGGTATAAGCACAGGCTCGGAATAATATGTTATCTTGATTGAAAAAAAAGAACCTGTTGTAAGCTATCACCAAGAATATTAAACCCGTTATTTTACAAAACATGTTGCTAGTATCAGCGTTATAGTTCACAAGAACTAAAGACCAGGACCAAATCAGAAAAAAAGTAGTCCCAAACGATATTTCTACTCCTTTTAAGTTCATTTTGTGACATAAAACGTTCCAGGAAATCCAGTTTACCAATTGAATAGGCATTTATTTATAATATCCCTAGATAGTTATTCATAAGTTTCCTAGAAATGTCCGTATGAACAGAGGATCACATACGGGAATTCATGAGTTTTACGGAAATATTTTACTTATTCACGGGTCAAAACAATGAGTATTTTATTATAAGGTTGTAAACGATATCTATAGATGGGTTCAGTGGCGTCTGATTAATATTCCAACACTAAACCACAACAGTAAAACTTCGGCTTACTAATGTGATTTGGTCCTGAAGGCCGTTCGTCACTCGAAAGAACTTGTAAACTAAATCTATTTTCTCCATAAAAATTAGCATACAATGGATTAATCCGCTTTCAGATCTCAGAGGATTGCTCAAATCTAAAACGAATAAAAACATTACTGAACGAAAACGTATTTTACTGCATATATACGACGGAGAATGAACGGCAAAGTAGGAAAAAAAATCAAATGACAGTCTCTGAGCGGTTGTGTGGGATTTGGTTTTGCTTAAAAACATCTAAAGGGAAATGGAGCATTGGCATCAGCACTGCTTTTGCTACGGCTTACTACTGCTTTTTCAGGGTGATATTATTCCATGAAACTTTGCACCCATTTTAAGTAAATTTCCGGGATAAAACATATAAGATAATGTTTCCTTTATTCCTTTTCTTCTAGGGACATCGTCTTTACAATCATTGATTATTTTTGCTTCCGAAAGTTTTTCACTTCAATGCGGATCTCATTTTCACTACCAACTCCAGCTTCATTGCTAACTTCCAAGCCTGTGATTTTGCCTGTAGTATCATAGATAATCTTCTCTATCAAATCCCACACATTTCGCACCTGCAACATCATCTGTTCATAATTACCTCTTAATCGAATTCATAGTCCAGTGATACTCGCCACCAGTTGCCAATATTGTCAATGAGAGTTAAGCTCAGAAGAATTTGTTTTGAAAACGAGGTTTCTAAAAGCGACTGCTTAGTAAAGAGGCTGAACATTGTTAGTATTACTCGGGTTAAAATCCTGAACGGGCTGGTGCATGAGACTTTTCATGCCTAAATGTTTTTCTTAAAAGTTCTTCCACAACCTAGTAGTCTAAGCTCACTCGTAGTCTCTGCGCTAATGCATAGAGACTACAACTACTAGCTGAGAGATTACTAGCTGAGAGTATCTCAAGAAGTTCTTTGAATGTTATTTCTTGCAGGCCTGCGTGTTCGTTACTCGAGAGATCTTTCGTCACCATGCGTTGATTGTTCAGAATATATGCTTGTGATGAGAGTTCTTAACGATCTGTGGTTTCACTGTACAAATATCTGCAGGAAGGTACTTTTTTTTCCTGACAAATGCTGCGTAGCTGAAATTGCTAGACAGTTGGTAGAAATTTTCAGTAGTTTTACACACTGCTACAGTTATGAAAATTACTACAATATAAAAGAAGGCAGTTAGCAGAATCATATTTCCTTTACAAATAAATTAAATTGAAAAATGGAATCAATATTATTTCCTATGATTTTAAAGTACAAAAAATGCAGAAAGCAGTGTTTCTAACATTTGGCTTTTTGCAGCAATAGCAGCAGTTACATAGTTGTAGTTGAGAAAGTCATACAAAATTTGGAAGGCATTTTGGGGTATTACAGTTAATGCATTTTCAATTTTATGTCAGACCTCATGTGTAATTCTGGGTGGCGGGTGAAATAGTGCCAGTCTATCTGAAGTCAGTAATCAGTCTGCTAGTCTATAGAACGCACTGGCTAAAGAAGGAAATGAATACCCTCTGTACTGAGAAAGCGTATGAATGTGTAAGTTTTAGAGCCATTAGGTTCTTTCTTTTTCATTGGAGAAGTGAAAAATGTGCAACGTCTTCGCCAGGAGAGGAACTTGGCTCTCTCGAATACGCGTCGAGTAGGCTTCTAACTACACCACAAAGCCATGCGGAGAGAAGGAAGAAAATACCTTGTGTACTCTTTCTTTTAAAGGGTGACAGGGGATTAGGAGAACCAGTCGCTAAATCCTGGTATTGATGAATTATCATCCACCACCTTTTAGTTCGGGCGCCATTTTTATGTCAGACCTCATGTGTAATCCTGGATAGCCGGTGAAATAGTACAAGTCTACGCCGGTGAAAGAGAAGTCAGTAGCCAGTCTGCTAATCTATAAAACGCAGTTTTCCAAAGAGGGAAAAGAAGAACCTATGTACTGACAAAGCGTAAGAAACCTGGAAGGATTATTATTGTCTATGATTTTAATGCATGCAGAAAATGCAGAAAGCAGTTTTTCGAACATCCGTTGTGCATCTTCAATTTTATGTCAGTGCTCATGAATAATCATGGCTGGCGGGTGAAGTAGTACCAGTCTATTAAATAATCCTGATGTGTAATAGTCCTGATGACGCTACAGAGTCATCAGGGCTATTTAAAGAGACATGAAAAATGGGCAATGTCCATGGTTTGAGCCAACGAGACTCAAACCATAGACTTCTCGAATGTGCGTCGAATATGCTTTCAATTACACCACAAAGGCATGCGGAAAGGAAGGAGAAAATACCTTATAAGACAGCATGCAGTCTCCTATTTTCCTATTGAAAGGTTGAGTGATGGAGGCCGCTAAAATATGACACAATCCATGCATTAATATTTTAGAAGTGTAACATTGATCAATAAAAGTACCAAATATGTGTAACAAAACTGAGCAAGATGTGTGCCAATGGTAACACATATTTTTAGCTCAAATGTTGAGCCGGTATAACGATGAAAAAGACAAACTTTCAACGTTCATTCCTTGTAATTCTTCTATGCAAAAGAATATGACCATCATGATTTTGCATGAGAAAGCGGGAATCGGGAGAAAATACGTTGTTATGGCCTTGATGTATTCATGCGCGTTGTAAACTGCACCAACTGGAGAAGCTGATTCTTTTGATGAAGCATATCAAATGAAACCAAAGAAAAGATCATCATGCTGATAATTTAAAGCGCTGGAAATGTAGTCCCAGTGTTCATAAGGATACTGAGTGCTGTTCAAAACAGCCTGATCCTCGGGGGGTACATGATGTGGCTGTACAATCCCGAACAGCGAAGCGAATAAGATGCTTGTCATTTACGGAAGCGTTTCTAAATCTGTAATTCGCGAGATAGAACTGGTTCTCGAAGCCTGTGCTTGATGTCCTCCTAGATTTCCAAAAAACGACCGATATTCAGATTAGTTTCATATAAAACCCTGTAGCTAAAAGTCTCAGAATTTGGAAATTATACATGCCAATCATCTATCATTTTCTCCCGAAACAGAAATTATATGAAATTTATTACCAGTTACCCTACCTACGAACTTCCCAGTCTAATCTTCTCTATCTAACTCTAAATCATGGTACTTCTTACCAGCATACATTCAAATATAAAACAGTTATGCAAGAATTGACAAGTTCATCCATCTCATTAATAAGATTTTCAATATTTGTTTCATTTTTGGTTTATAAGATAAAAATTTCTACTCTAGGCTTGAATTACTAAAACAAAACATAAAACTATTTATATTATTTTTAAAATATAAGTATACTGGTAGTAACATGTGTTAAAGTATTGCTTTTGATGGGGACAAACGTAAGGTCATCCACAGAATATTTAACTTTATAGAAGTGATCCCAACTTGAAAAGCGTTTAAAAAGCGCTGGTTTAGGGCATTGCTGAGTAACGGTCGTTGAGATCCGAACATTGCTCTCTGTAACCTACCAAGATCCATCGACCCCAAATTCTCATAATAGTCACTGGATTTCTACCGACAAGAGTATCCTTTGCTATGTACATTGTTTCCCTATCCCCACAGTGTACGAGTCTCCCGCGATTAAATTTTCAGACATAATAGCCGGAACAAAATTTTTAGTGTGCAAAAAACCAATAAACGCAATCTTCTAATGAAAAATTGATATTTCTATCTGTCTTTCTTATATTTCTTCAAGTACAGTCTCTTGACTGTGTGCATGCTGTGAAAATTTAATCATTTTAATATTCCAGTATGTCTAACGTTCCTGTAAATTTCAAATTTATTGTACCCATCCATCATTGTACAACAGTACGTATAATAGCAATTTTAATGGCCAGCAGTATGTATAATAGATTGATCTTACAACATGCTTCAAACTCCTTCAGCAGTTCCTTAGGCCCACCTAATCGAAAGCTGGATTTGGTGTTTCAAATGCCATTTCTGCTTTGCGATATCACCGCTTACAGTAGGCCCCTAATTATTCAATTATTCAGAAATCCGTCGGAATGAATGGTCATATTTTTAACTCTAAAAATCCTACCATGATCGAGAAGACTTGTGTTTTCTTTCATAATTTTTAGTGATGAAAACATGCGTCATTAATTCGTAAGAATCTTTACTTTTATAGCCTTTGTTATTCTTATCCACGTCATGCAAACAAATGCATATGCATCTAAATGATTTTTGACGAGTTTAGGCTAGGCATTGTGTTTCGAATAATACTATGCTTTATTTAAACAGCTTCTTAAAGATCCAAAACTGTTGTTGTGACTTATCTCACTTGTCTGACAGTAACATCAAAACAAGCTCACGAAATTCAACGTGGCAAGGTAAGTAAGATTGCGCTGGTCGTTGGCAAGAGCGTTGAGCACCGTACAGATCATAGTAAGACTTCGCTCATTTTCTCCCTCTCCCCCAATTTTGATGAAGAGCACCCCGAGGGGAACTTATCCACGGGTCTCCCACCCCTCTTCCCCTACCATCAACCTCTCGAAAGGACTTTCGCTCGCAGCATATATGGAGTTCTCCCTGCGGCACGGGCACTATACATTTACAAACATCCCTGACTTTTCGGATTCAACCTGAGCCCTTCGTTACAGCAGTAGGATCCTCTAACCACTATACCGTCTCGGTGACTAAAAGTTCAAAACTTGTTTCCTTAATCAAATTTCATTACATTTCCCTTAATTTATCATTAATTTATTCTATAATCCATAATGAAAATGTTTGATACATTTATAAATTTAAGATAGATTATTTAAATGAAAATTTTAACAAGATTATCTTAAATCATTTCTGTTATAACTCATATATTTTTTAGTCTTTATAAATATTAATCGAATAATCATAATACAAATAAACATCGGAAATGTTTACACCAGACGCAGTATGTTTTAAGTTTACTTGTATAATTAACGAGTTTACATAGTTGTCTCGTGTCTTTATACAGTCAAACTCGTTATCTAAATGAACTTACATTTCCTGAGGGTAACTTCCTAAATCATTTAACCACACTTTGTAAGTCAGTTTAATAACTCTAACTAGAGAATTTCATCATTTTTATTTCAGCAGAACTCAAACTAAGCAACTGCAATTAAGTACGGTTGGACTGTTTTATAAACCGAAAATCTTGCAGTTAAACTTCGAATAGTGAAGATATAATCTTTAGAGCTTGTCAAGAAGCCAAATGACTGAAAGAAATAAAAGAACTTAAGTGTCATTACTCCATTTGTTACCTAAATACAAAAGGAAATGTAAAAGGACAATGGCGAATAACACGGTGTAATTGTCAACGTTATTATTTTTATGACAGTCGGAACTTTAAGTGTTATTTGACGGAAACGGATATACCCAGATTTCTATTATGACAGTTAATAGATCCTAAATTTTCTTTCACCTCGTTTAAGAGTGACGAAATGATTGCCTTACTTTTACAATATTTTTTCCTTTTCTGAAATGTAACATATTCTTTGGCGTACAACCATTTATTAAGACAACATCAGAAAGACATCATCGTTAAGGCAGCATCAGAAAAAACGCAAGAAAAACTAGAAAATGATAAAAATAAAAATTTTTAAACCCTACTAAAATTGACCGTTTTTTAAATCCAAAACATCAGACAACGTAAAACTATTGTTTACATTTTTAAAGAAAACTTTCTTTTTCAACGGAAATATTTTAAACTCAGTGAAAGCAGCCTAAAACTCACTCAACTAAAAGCCATTTTCATAATACAGTAAACTCCTTATTTTGCGAATTACAGACCACTAAAAATTTTTGTTAATTGGGATGGCATTAAAAAAATACAGTTTCCACTCACCTTTATTTGCGACGGTTTCCAAATAAGTAGTTTTAGATTGCTTCATAATAAGACCTCAACATATTCTTTAGATTAGTTCATATATATAACTCAATAGATTAATAGAACTAGAATCTGCAGACTTTTCAGAATTTCAGTCTACTTCACAAACAGATGGATATTCTGCACATGACCAATTTTTTCACAGAATTTCTGTTCCTTTCTTCTGTCATAGGTCCAAGCATATCTGTATGTTGGTCTTGAACAGTTTTGGATTACTTCTAGGCCCACAAAGCCCGGGCCTAGAGTACCAAATATTAGATGGTTCACAGTTTATCCAATAATTCCTCATACCTTTGGGTTCATTTCATGAAATTAAGCAGAAGCTGTGCTGAGAACACCAGCTGCTTCAGCTGATCTTGGAATAACCTCTCTGTATTCTTCTTTCTCGTCATATTCTTCAATACTTGGTCGATACTTTGTTCTTCGGCTATTTTTTTCGAGCATGAATAGTGTTTCAAAAAGATCCTGAAAAGTGAGAGTGAACAACTAGAGAATTTCTTCGATGTTTTTTCTTACATCAAGGCTTCTTTTATATTAGTATGCGAGTCGTTCTTCCTTATTCCTTGCAGTATGACAACTTTATACTTAAAGAACCATCTATTTTAAAGTGAATTTTAAATCATTGCTTGGAAGATGCTATTCTGTGCTTTAAATATGAGAAGTAATTCACCAAATACTTCAACATCGTACCTTCTTTCCAGTTGGATGATTCTCTAATCCGTCAGCTGCAAAACTGACGAAACGTTCGGTAGGAAGACTCAACTCAGGTCACCACTCGCTTATAACCTTCTATATGAGAAATATAGTTTTCCACTATACGTAAGCATTTCCTCGTAGTTTCATTTTTAAATTCTGAAACGTTTCGGTCTAATTCTCTCAACCGGATTTTTAACCATTTTTTATGAATCTACCTCCAGGTGTTGTTAACATAATGCCATGAGTAGAGTTTAATGTTTGCATAATGTGATGAGTAGGAGAGTTTCTTTACCTACTAAAGGATGCCTTAAAGTATTAAATTGTGTGTTCCGTTGTCTAATAATAGCGGACTCTAGGACTTGCGATTACCTCAGTTAAACTTCAATAACTTCAGAGTCATAATGCTGACCGAATCTCTTCAGTAGCCTTCAAATATCACGTTGGCTGAAGAACAGCGACAGAACACAGCAAACCTCTAGCTTCAGAAGTGTAACTCAGAAGAACCTCTGCATTGTTGAAACTCTAATAATTTCCAGCAACCTTGAAGCTTTAAACGTACGCTTAAAAATCCTAACAAATTTTCGTCTGCGCTGCTTCTCAGTTCAATGACAGAAATGCAATTTGCATAACAACAAACAAAATAGTCATGTAAAGTTTATATTCTTAAAGTACAGTATAACTCCAACTATCCGGATCGCTTTCAGAATTTCAGAATTTTTCAGAATCATCTGAAGAAGAGAAGGAAAAGGTGAAGAAAGAAAACGAAACTCAAAGAAAAGTGAAGACACAGAAGAAGATGAGGATGGCGCGTCACCTGAGGGTTAAGAAACATTCCTTCGAAAATTCCTGATGTTCAGAAGTTAGATCTGAGGATACAACAGAATGGATGGTATGTGATTCGTCAGACCATGGGTTTCAGATTCTAAATGAAGATGAACTTATTAAAAATGTGAGAGAAGAAAGTGTGGAGGAAGAAGATGATTTTAATGTCAAAGCAGACGAGGGACTATCAGCTAGTGAAGCGTTTGCCGGCCTTGAAACTGCGTTGAAGTGAATGCAGCGTTAGCCCAGGTGTGACCACATGCAACTTATTGTTAAGTGAATGCACGACTTGGCTGCCTTAAAACGGACGAAGACAGTGACACAGCTTACTTTGACTGATATGTTAAGCAAGCAATGACTTTCAGCACTTGTAAGTGCTGTACAGTACACTATATAACATGTACGTAAAAGTGTTGTTTTTTCATTTTAATTAATTTAAGCTTTTTTCCTTTAAAAATAGTATTTCAACATACAGTATATAGAGTAACTAATTAAAGTGTATGCAGGTACTTTCTTCGGAAAAAATCCAATTATCCGAATGGGGTCCGGTCCCAATTGATTCGGATAATTGGAGTTCTACTGTACTTTGTATTTTCCTCGAACAGGACTGAGAGTTCTCCAGTGTATTGGCTACACATTCTATTCTAACACTTCGCTAATCTCTTTTTCCCGCTTTACTAATTGCCTTTATTTTAAGGTGTGAAATGATAAAACTTTAAGAGGGAAAACGGCATATTGAATTGAAAACAAGACTTCATTAAAATTATCCTCCCACGAATCTTCCGAAAGTAGCGTTTTGCCCCTTCTTCTTTTCGCTCAATAATTGTATATATCTTTACTTCGGCACTTTCTTCGCAAATATTTCGGAAATTCAATCTGTGCTTAAAATTTAATTTTTCAACCAGTCACTTAGCTCTTAATGTTTTAAATCCAGCTTTAAATAACAAATTTCGAGATATTGCTTTAAGAGGTTTCCATCTGTAGGGATATTTTTGCTTTTTATATGTTTCAGTAGAAAATAGCGCTTTCTAGACCTTTCTAAATTTTGCTCCCTGGAAATATTTTTGCGTCTCTGCTGTGAATATAATTTAACATAATAATCTTTCGTATGGATTTGATGTTTGCACTCAGCGACTTTTTTTTAATTCTTTCTAATCAAGGAAAGACCGCCCACTTCTTTTTTTAAATATTTTCCTTCTAATTCGCAGAAAAATATACTCCCTTTTTCTATATAATAAAAGGAATCAAAATTTACCTGGTAGAAAAATGAACAGATCATTTATTAGAGTTTCATTGCAACAAATGGAAAACAGCAAAATCTGAATTGCATTGAACCGCAAATGTAATTGCTTGCAGGTTTTTTACGATTGGTTCTTCACCAATAGGAGGAATTTGTACCCTTGTGTAGGTACTTTCGTTTGTGACGTAAGCTGTTAGTATATTCAGCTGCTAAATAATAAATTCATACTTCAAATCTTGACGAGGACGTATCAACAATTCACAATTATCGCTCCTAAAAATACGTAAAAGTCTAAACTAGAGTTTTCTAAATATGTGCTCCTCGAGCCCTCAAAATGAAAATAAAAAAGGGATGAAGTTAAAGAAAGGAAAACAAAAAGTAGAATCAACATTAAAAAAAATTAGAAATTACATTCGTACCGGTAAGTTTCAAGTTTTGTTTCGCATCTATTGCAACAGAACGATAAGCCGTGCTGGAGCCAGGGTCCTCAACCAACACCTCCTAGAACTTAACCTGATGTTGATTCTAGGGGGTGCTTCCTCAGCCCGCTTTCCGTGGAACACTGGAGCTCCGTAAAGCCATTTAAGATGTTCCACAATAAAATAAAATACACAATTTTTATATGGAATCGTAATCAGCAAACGCGAATGCAATTCTTTTAAAAAAGTAACTTTAAAGAATGAGTGGCCAACTGCGAGTCCATAATGCCGCCACATCATGCTACCATTTTTCTCCCTTTCTTCAATGATGGAGTTATTTTTGTGAGTAATGTCCTTCTCTTTATTATTCGGCTATTTATTTAAAAAATCTGATATGCACACAACATGACTTCCTTATATGGCCTATTAAATATACAGATTTTTTGCTGCATTTCATTTATACTTATTCCTCGAATCTCATTAGAGATACATTTCTCATTTGCCGCTCAGCCGGTATAGTGGTTAGTGACACTCACTGTCGTAGCATGGGCACGGTTGTTTCGAATCCCGGAGAAGGCATGTTTGTAACTGTCCGTCCTTCATAGGAGGTAACGGTGGCCCTCTATTAGGTGCTACCATAATGAAATGGTCACCACTTCTTGCCCTTGTAGTGGCGCAAGGCTAATGGTTATTTAATAAAGTCCCTGGCCATTAAGAAAAGATATACGAGGCATATTCGGAAACTAAGTACCGTTTTGAAAAAAAAATAGTAAAACAACTTTTTCGAATCCAATTTTATTTTTACATGAAAATACATGTCTTAAACTATTTTTCAACATAGTTTCCGCCAATGATCAAACACTTGTCATAGCGGGTGACCAGTTTTTGTATACCATCGTCAAAGAAACTTCCCGCCAGTTTCGATAACCGCGACTCCACATTCAATCAATTCAGTTCTCACTTCGCGGATAAAAATACAGAAAAACATAAAATACCAAATACAGTTTAAAAACATATTTTTTTCTCCCAATGGCAGGCCATCAGTCGACTTGATGCCACTACAAAGACCAGAAGTGGTGGCTATTTTATTGTGGAGGCACCTTATAAGAGGCAACCGTTACCTCCTATGAGGGGATAGACAATTTACATCCATGCCTTCTCCGGGATTCGTTTCCGCGCCTTTCGGTATCGGCGGCTACTAAGGCCAGAAGTGGTGGTCACATTATTAAGAAGGTACCTAATAGGTAGACTACCTTTGCCTCCGAGATTCGAGCGCGAAGGGACGAATGAAGTGACGGACAGTTAAAATCATGCTTTCTCCGGGATCCGAGCCTGGGCCCTTTGGTATCGTACTCGGCTCCCCTAGCCACTATACCTTAAAATTAGAGTTTGTGCGCACAAATAAGCAATTCGGCTATCGGGCAGGAAGTCAGAGATTTTCGTGCATAAAACTAAAAGTATACTTTTGGTCCCACTCTGCAAAAAGACACAACAGTTGGTGCAGAAACTGATTTAATTCACAGGTCTACTAAGAGATTCAAATGTAAACAAATGGCGGCTTCGTTAGGCTTACTAGCATTTAAACAACTTTTACATTGTTGATAATTCCAGAATGCAGGCATGCAGATTAACTAAAGGCATAAAAGTCTTGACCAGAACATGGGGACAACATAATTCAATCACTTTTAAAGACCAAAATGTACAATTTACGAACATATAAGAATTAAAACTGAACTCATCGAGCCAGTTAACATAGTGGGTATGTATATGCATACATTTACACACATTTGGGGCGACCGATTGCAGTCAGAAGGGGGGGGGTTGCACAACTACATGTTATAGCAGTTCTACATACAAAATTTCAACGTTCTAAGGGTACCTGTGTTTGAGTTATGCGAGATACATACGTACGTACGTAACGGAAAAGATGTTCTTAATCCATTTTAAATCCATTTTAGAATGCGTTTTTAGTAAAAGAGTCTTTTATTCTGTCCGTACCTACAAATGGCATGCAAAAACATCGTTCAAATGGATTCGAGAGCGCTCAGAATGGATATTTTCGTTAAATTATGATACCTGAAATTTTTCTCAATTACAATACTTCCTTTACTTCGTACAGGGAGGTAAAAATGTTGGCCACCCTGCTTAATCCTGTGTGTATTACAAGTACTATGCACAAAATAGTGCGAAAACTTAGTGTTCCCCTTCTTCAAAAAGATTGAGAAACAATGTGCGAAACGACCAGGATGGAATAGGTGCAGTGTAATAAGCAAAAATAAGCAAATATAAATAATATGAAGGTATATTAAGACAAATATTCTTATTCGCTGACAAATATTCTTATTCTTATTCGCTGACTACCCTGTAGATGGTGGACATCACAGAGCACGTTCCCTTTCTTTACGTCTCGAAAATAGACAGTGCCACTCGTGACGTCGGTCACAATTTTCCTACTAGCAGGTATTTCATTGAACTGTGGTATCTGGCAACAGAGCAAAAAAAATGTAAGAATGGTATTTTATATTCAGAACCAGTGTAATATGTTGAATAATGAAATAAATGTGAATAACACAGCTTAAATAGTAGAAATGGTGAGCATTCTTATCAAAACTTTCGTAGGATGATATCTGATCGGATTTATAATCCTTTTGACCACTTTGCCTATTTCCCGTAGATAGGTTAAGTACAGACCGGCCTCTTTTTGTACATTAGCATTTAATACATAGTAAAAAAATGTTTAATTCACAGTGATTAAAATTTTCAGCTTTAAGATGTTTTTCTTAAATAGTAAGAACAAATAAAAACATTCGTTTAGTTTCTGGGTCAGATAAAGCACTTTTCTCTACATGATAAAAATAAGTATTTATGGCAGAAATAGAATGTTTTAATTTTCTCATTATACTGATGGACGTTTTGTTATCGCTCAAGAAAGTATTGTAACTTTACTTAGCCAAAACGAGCTGAAAATTTCTTTAACTATGAGGTGGAAATTCAATGGTTTTTCAGGACACGCTAAACTTGTGACTTCGAAAGCAAGGGAATATAGACCATTAATAATAAAATGCATTAAGGAGTCATAAAAAACAATCTCTGAAAGAAACAAATTGAAGAAATCAAGCGTCTACGTAACAGTGTTTTGCATTACGGAAGATCAATTTCAGTGACCAGACGATAAATTTTTACTCCTGTCACTGTATCACTTTATCTATATCGCAATGTTATATTTCAAACGCAGAATTAAAGAGTCTAATTCTGTTGATATAATGATAAACAGTCAAATAAAGATCGAAAGCTTATAATTTGTAATATCAATAATACATGGATGACTGTATATTTTCGGATAACTGTTAATATTTTCTGAACACGTTTTTGACTATTAAGCGACATATGTAAGAAAACGATAAAATGTAGCTGAGAGGAGAAAACAAAAAAAAACCTTTAAAAGAAATCACATACCGTTACAATCACAGACATTTCTTGACTCTTTGTTTCCTTTCATGGTTGTCTGACCAGGAGAACACTATTTGGTTCCTTCTTTTGACCTCGCTAAACCATCCCACGCTTCTAATTTTACGCTGATTATTATGAATCGGCCACCTGTCGCTGACCATCCTGTAGATGGTACAGAATCGTATTTTAAATCGGAACCTGGGAATTCTCAGGGAGCCTTTTCCGGGCTTGTCAACATTAAAACCAAAAGCAATCAGAGTGCACAGTCCAATTGACAGATGCTCTGAAAATTTCATGTCAGTGATAATACATACATCTTTTCAAGACGCCCAGAAATACTTGAACAAAAACGATGATGGCAGAAACATGCTTAGGGTGAAGAGAGAGATTTTCTCTGTACTTTTCAAGTCTTTTCAGAGTATTGACTCTGTCTAGAGCATTCATACATCTCTGCCAAGAGATCAAATAATTGGCGATCAGTTATCTGCCACCGACCTGCAGGCAGCTGGTTTGGAACAGCTAACTGCGATCAGAAGGAATTTGAGGAATGCTTGCCTAAGTCAAAAACTTATTCTAATCTCCTTGGAAAACGAAACCTGTTTATGAACTTTTCCCAACATGAGCAAACTTTAAACTAGTATTGTTTTTTGTACATAATTTAAATGTGGTCTAAAATTTTAAATAAAGTGGAATCACTAAGCTTACCTATTTATGCATTCGTCATGAGTGTCTTTTGCGAACTGAAATAAAGTGGCATTTAATGGAAATGCGTGCAGAAGTTCAGCATATTTGATAGACTTTAGTTCCTTGTTGGTGGCGTTTTTAAATAATGAAGCCAGTGTATGCTAATAGCATATTTAGCCTAAACTTTTAACAAAATGAACAAAATAAAGCTATCATTACAGAGAAAAATTTTGCAGTAATTTAATGCAAACGCCAAAGTACCTTCTTTTAATGCAGAATTTATGAATTGGTTGCAGTGCATTAAAAAGGAAGATATCGATTTCTTCTCTATGACAAAAGGCTTCTTGAATGAAAATAATATCAAGAATCAAGAAAAAGTATAGAAACATACTATTTATCTTTGAAAACTTTGAAAGACAAGTTTGTTTGAACATTATTCTCCAACATCTCAAGAGAAGGTGACTTCAGATTTCTTCCTGACTTCTGAACGTAATCAGCGCGTATATTTAAAACAATAACTTAACGTCAGCAGAATACATGGTTATTGTAGTCTTGATAAATTACAGTAAACAAAAAATCGAATTTTAAACCAAATTCCGCCAGAGGTTTGGCTTTTAAAAGGTGAACTTAGGATCTTGCATGAGAAAATAAAATTAATGTTGCTATTTATTATATCATTGCTACTTATTAACTACATATCTCTGTAAAGCTAGATACTCTGCCGCTGCAAGAACCAAAACTAAATGCAGAGCTAAACATTCACCTATAATTATCATCAGTTGAACATAAAATAAGAAAACTGTGGTGAAAATTGCAGTCACACACGTTTCATTAAGCTATTTTATTTTATGTTATGCCTTAATTTAGGAGTGATACAGCATTATAGGGATATTGTTCGGAGAAGAGCCTTTGTTGCACCAACGTGGCTTCTTTAAGGGTATGGACGACATTTCATCATGCCAACAGAAGTAAATACTATAGATAATCAAATGCTACAGAACTACAGAATAAATACTACAATAATAAATACTACAATAATAAATACTACAGTAATAAATACTAATTACTATACTACAATAATAAATACTAATAATAAATACTACAGATAACTCTTAGCAAGGGAAAAGTATTGCGGCTGTCTACCTAAAGGAAGTACGTCGTCGAATGACAACCATTGCCTGCCATACCACAATAAGCTGTTTCTCCTTTTTTGGCGTTAAGGCTGTTCTCCGAATAATATCTTGTTATAGTTCATTCTGGTTAAACTGAGAGCAAAGAATAAAAAGGAGTAAGGAGTAAAGAACTGAGAGTAAAGTGAGATTCGTGAGTGAAAAGTTTGAGAACTGTTTGTCTTATCAGCAGGGTCCAAACTGAAGTGTGGTAACCGATAACTCCTCACTACCTGGGTTTTTTCTACTGGATCTCGTACTTCTCCTCGGTCTTCTTAAATGATCATTTCTTCGAGAAAGTTTCTATGAAATATTCTTCTCTGCGTGCTTGGTGGTGTAAGTAGCTAGTACACTCACCTAACACCTGGAAGGTTTGAATCCCGAAGAAGCCTAAATTTCGATTATTGGAAGCAAATTACAGTCCTTTTTATTTGTCAACTTGAGAATTCTAAAGGTTTGAAAAATACAATTGCGAAGAACCTTATTCTTCACATTCACAATTTTGGCCTACTGTGAGTAAGTCTGAAAAGATAGAATGCGTAATTTTGTTCTTCATAAATTGCGCTATGATATACTTTGCGATTCCAGTGGGATAAATTGTGAAAACTAAGAATTCGAAAACTGTACATTCGTAAAAAGGCATGTCCATTTTATGGGTCATTTTACCAAGTTTTATCTAAGGTTTCTGCTATTAAACAGCAATCTATGAATAGGCAGTTTTATACGAAGATATTCTTAGAGTTAAACAATAGTTTGACGGACAGATTTAAATCTTTCCACCATTCGAATCATTTTTGCATTATGAAAGGATCTTCACTTACTCGTTTTATTATTTTTTCATTATATTTACGCTCTCTCCAGATGCTAACATATATCAAGTATTCTGACGTTTATAACATTTTAATTAAGATTCGCGGCCTGTTTGGGTGTTTTCTCGGAAAGGTTATCCTTTTTTTCCATCTTCGTGTACTTTCAGAGTATAATCACAAATAGCTGAGAAACGTAAAACTCAGGAAATAATTTTTGATCAAAAACAAATGGAAAAAATAAAATCAACAAGTAACACTGAAAAGAGTAATCAAAGAGACAACGAATAGAAATTAGCAGAGATCTCTTGTCAGAAACTCCCTCATCAGACAATAACACATTAACCTCATGCCCTTTTTAGAGGTGACAGCTGTTAAGTATAGTTTCCATTAGTGGATGAAATTCTTGTCACTCTTTTGAGGTATGATTGAATGACACCATCTGTCCTGAAAGTGATTAAAAATCCCCATCTTCCTTTGATTGGAAGAGTACAATGGTACAAGGAAGTTGATTTCGAATGATGGATCTGAAAATGCGAAATCTTTTAAATTCTCAGTTTTAATTTTTCAATTTAAATGAAGAGAAATCTAAGTTTAAGAATGGAAAGCGTATTTAAAATATGCCTTTAAAAGTTCCTTTATCTCTTACTATTTTTTTATTTCTTCTAGATACATTTATATTTTCCTTTACCTCGAAGAAGATATTTTCAAGACACGAATTTCGTGTCCTGGCAAAACAGAAATTGCGATCTACTTGCAGAAAATATTACATTCGTAACCTTCATTCAAGCGATCCCATGAAAAAAAAATAACAACTGTATCTTGAACAGTTAAGTGTCTTTTTAATTAAATAAGTGCAAAACTCTCCACATGAAACAGCGCGTGTTTACTTAAGAGGGACTAACACAGCATATTACCACATACCATCATAAGTATTATGATGGAATAGGTTGGGTTACTCGAATATGGCAAAACCAATCGAAGGAATGTCCTTTGTATGGGCTTTCTAAGAGAAACTAAACTTCGTATAGGCTTTTTAAGAGAAACTAAACTTCGTACAGGCTTTCTAAGTGAAATAAAATTCTAAGAGAAACAATACGAAGAAATGCCCTTCGTATTTCCTTTCTAAGAGTCTACGTAACGTGAATGGGATAAGGCTCCTATTAGCGTTACATGTGGAGAAACCACAAAAATCATCCATGCAGCCACCTGTTGTCTGGTATCGAACCCAGGACATACTCTCAATATTCAGCTGTTTTAACCCACGACCGGTTGTAGGGCATTATGTTGGAATAATAGCATGAGATGATTTCCATTTATTTTCATCTTGAGCTTCTGTGGATTGATTCTAGGCTTGGGCTTGTAGGCCTACGTAATTGCTAATTTATAATTGTTTCGGATGTTAAATAGAAATTTGAACACGAACACCAGACTGCAGTTTTCTCAGAATTTATGTTTGGACTGCATTAAAAACGAATAAATAAAATTTAGACGATTTGTTTACTCTGTGCACTCAGACGTGTGCTTACTATTTAATTTTGTCCTCCATGTTAGCTTTTGATTAAGAATTCAGTAATTAAGACCTTAATTGACAAAGGCTTTTATCTCCTATTATTGACCATGCTGTTAAAAATTTGCATCTTATCACAATAAAACACATTCTTTCGTTTTCAACGACTATAAGAATTAAGCAGTCAAGCTCGGTTAGCTATAAATTTGTACAAATTTGTAGAAGATTAACTTTCATGTCGTTTTTTCTCCCATCAACAAAATTCGCAGTTCCATAGTTAAAGACTCCATTTAGAATGTGAACTTTTAGGGATAGATACAGTATTCCTTCCCAGTATAGATTAGTATATTTTGTTCAAACTAATACAGCCTGAAATTTTGGACCAGAGTGTGAGACACATTTAGGAAAAAAGAAGCACAAAAATACTCAGTTTTCAGACTAGTTCAAATCACATTTTCCATTACTCAACCACCAAAATTATTTTTTAAAATATTTTCCTTTGGCTTATTTGATTTCCAAGATGCATTTCATATTCATAACAATCTTCCAGCTCTTTTTGGGTTCACTAGAGGAGAAGCGGTAAAATCGCTGAACAATGATCATTCAAACCCGGGCAGCAATTCCAGGTGAACGATCTGGAACTATGGACATTTTCATGGTTTTCCTCATGTGTGTCCTAACCTTTTAAGAGAGTGGTATCAAAACGTTGATGAGCTATATAGAGATAGATATTTCAATTACCCAGGTCTTACCGAAACAATCAATGAATCCCACTAGAGGCGTCTCTCTTAAGGGCTCTTCACAACTGTATCACCATAAAAGATTAGTGCAAATGGGTTGGTACGCGCGGCACTTCGCCTGTTTGGTCTCTCTGCCAGGTGAACGTACGGAATACCGGCTATCAAATTCTGTGTCAACTCCAGAGTTCCATTATGATCACGAAAAGTCAGTAGCGCCGTAATTTTATAGATAATTTCTGTACACTATGTACAATATTTACAGTTAATGCACATTCGCTAAATTAAAATAATGCAAAAAATATATACAATCTCGCTGAAATTTCAAATTCAAAATCCAGCCTGTACAAGACACAGTAAAAGAAACTCAAATGACCTCTCAATTTTACGAGGAATTAAAAGCAGTTTAAATTTACTGAAACGTGGGCGTTGAGACATAATATTCCATCAAAGCACAGTGAGAAATTTGGCCGCTGGGTACGAAATGCAGTCCGGTGAATGGCTGTCGATAATGTGATATCTTGCGACTGTGAATTTCCATTTTTTAAGTAGAATGCTGCAAAGGGCCTGATATTCTTATCTTCGTCTAAGATCTGGTAGGCGAGGAGACATTTTCGTAGAACGTTTTATTAGTTCGTTGAAGATAATCTGCAATCTGCTCAATTTTCAGATGTGCACGGATACGTTTATTTCGTACATAGTAGGGGGTTCATGTTATTACCCTTAGGATCTTGGATCTTGTTCTATAGCCTCTAGAGAGTGACATTGTCGTTTTTACTGGCGTTTGCCGAAGTTGGTGATGTGTATGTCAAGATCGGTCTAATGACCCCGATATATAGATTTGCCTTTTTCGGTTTAGAGATGAAAGATCTTCAAGAAGTAGATATAAGTGACCTGCTCGAAATCTGCTAATATGAGAAATCAACGATTTAAAGTGACTTCTAGGTAAATTGCATGGTTTACCTTAGGGACTTGTTGCTCGAAGGGAGCGATGTTATTACTCATTTGGGAGGAAAGAGAACTTCAGAACCGATCTTACCGGTCTTTTATATTCTTTTTAGTTAACGTCCGTTGCCACAGTCGAAATGGTGTGAAAATGTCAAGGATTGCCTTCGCAATGTGTCATGTGTATACGAGTCAGTTTCGCTCAAAAACTTTCCCACGAATGCATACCTCTCTTTAGGCAGATAGCCCTAGTGTGCTTTGCCATGGTCAGCTAAACCAAGCCTGTTAATTTCAGTTATAATGCTAGTTAATCACAACTCTAATTCGTCTTTGCTATCAGCTTTTAGGAAAATACTTTGCAGTTGTTTCATTTTTGTCAATAGGTGAAGTTAGTGGCTTAGTTTCGCTTTCCTAGTTGGAATTTTTGTCTACTTTTATCGCACAAACCCATGCATTCACGTCGCAGTTTTCACTCTTACATTAAAAAAAAAAAGAATTTTCTAATTAACCTTCTAAACCATAATCCTGCAAGTGTTTGAAACTTAGATTCGTTTTTGTGGCTATAATATGTTTAATATTTATTCTTCTGCGTTTTAGCTTTTTTAATAGCAAGTTATGAAAATGCATTAATTCTGAATCTGTTAGAACTACTATGCTTGTGCTCTAATACGTGATTCAATAAACAAGTAAAAAACAAATAAATTTTACAGAACGTTATAGTTTTATGTTCTCTAGAGGTGTATTATTTATCAAATCGCGAAGATTTTCTTTGAGAATATCTGCTTACCTTATAAGGTATTTCTCCCGCCTTCTTCGCATGCCTTCGTGGTGTAGTGGTCTGCATGCTCGACGCGTAACCGAGAGGTCCGTGGTTCGATTCCCGGCGAAGGCGTTGCTCATTTTTCATGTCTCCTGCTTCGAAATAACCTACTGTCTCTACAACCTTTTCCATTTTTCATGGATCATCCCATACTTATTACTATTAATTCTACTTGTATTATTTATTACTTATTTTACATTTGTTTTTCTTCTTTAAGCTAGGGCCTTTTTTCTTTACGATAGGCTAAATGTACTATTCACTGTTCATTTCCTGTTACAAAATACCAAGTTCGTTCATTAAATATTAGCTACGTTCCTTTATTTCTTCATAGCTTTTCATTTTACTAGTTTAGCTGCTTATTTCAGTTGTAAGCATTACTGTAGCAGGATGTCGGAATAATCGTTCAAATTTCTTTTTTTTTATCTAAGCTTGCTTTTAGGAGATACGATAGGATCGTTAACATGTAGGGCACATTCATTTAACTAATATGGGTACATAAATAGCATAACTATATGATAAACATAAAAAATGATCAATTAATTTATGGCAACTAGACGTTTAAAATATTCTTTTAATCAATAATTCGCTCGTTTTGTGCTTTAGTTAAAGCAATCATTATTATTTTTTTAACATTAATACAGCCTGTTAGAAACAGTATTTATCATCTGGAGAGAGAGAGAGAATTTCATTTCTTAGATCTCAAGACTTTTGTGAAATTTTAGAAATTTATTAATGACGGAGGTTTCCTGAAATGGTATATTCTTGAACTTACTTACCTATAAAAGATTTCAGTTTACAACATTTCGTCAAATGTCACGTACATGACGAAATCATGAAATCTGTAACAACTAGAATAAGCCTTTATTCTGTGTATGTTATAAATATGTTTTAGTTACTTTTACTGACTATTAAATATGCATAAATAATTGCATTATTTCATATCAAAAGGAATATATTAGAAAGAACACATAAACATATGGAGCCAAAATATTAGTGTCGTGATAAAACAACGTTTCACAGGATCATTATTATATCTCCTGGAAATCTGAGAATATTCTAACAACTCATATCACAGCACACTTTGCTATAGACAATTACAGATTTACTATTCCTGTAATATGCATAGGAAGCTCGGATATAGTAATTATTGATGATAAATCCGAGGTATTTGCTGTGTTTAATAATTTTAGCACTAATTCCTTGGTTGCTAAATATAGAGTTACCGTTGCATTCATAGGCAATCTCTGAGGAAATAGGTTCAGTTATATAGGTTTGGATTTAAGCTAAAATTCGCGTCCGATTTTCAGAATTTCGTAAAGACAA
>KK114952.1:91040-180511 GCA_000611955.2 Stegodyphus mimosarum
TACATGATTGCAGTTCTGAAATAACATTTGCAGTGTGGGTAGTTTTAGTTTAAATTTCATCAAAAACATTTTAAATTATTAAATCGTTTTAAATTATTAAAATGTTTGTGATGAAATCATGCATAATTGTTAGTCATGTGTCAGTTTTTAATTAGATATTAGTCATGTGTCAGTTTTGAATTATGTTATTTAATAATGACGGAGGTTTCCTGAAATGTATTTTCATTAGATATAATGAATGAGGGTAATACTTAAAGAAAAGGGCAGTCTTCTAAATGTTAAGTTTAAAATATTTCACATAATATTTCTAACAATTGCGTTACATTCAATTATTTAAAGTAGAATTTGTTCAGTTCTGTGTTCAATTTTATGAAACACCCTTAAGACACATTAAGAATCAGATATTAGGAATATTTTGAGAGGGCAAATATTTTTAAAAGTTGAAGTTTATTAAATGCAAAATGATAGTTCATGAACGATTTAAAATTCCAAATTTTTAGAAGTATTTGTATTTAATGTATCAAACTATGTAATCCGTTTCAGTACGCCAAGCTCATTGTATTTGTTTCCATCAAATAGCAGATGCTAAAAGTTTATAATAATAATTTATTATCAAATGTAGCCTTGACTTAACTGGTTAGTTACGGATTAGAATCCAACCAAACAGCCAGTATATGATGAGTGTTCTACCAGTAAAACCAGATACAACTGCGAAATATTTTCATTGAGCATTCGCACCTCCCTTTTTTTGTTGCAATTGGCTGCACGAAACATATATATATCTATATACATGCTCACCTTCTTAGCCCTCCCGATGAGCTGTGTTTTTATAGTTTTATATGTTAGTAATTTGTGACGTTTTTGCTTTAAAAGTGACTGAATTACGTTGCTCTTATGTCCCAGTTAAAATGTTCCGGATGTTATGCATTTAGTTAATTTGCACGCAATAGTTACAGAATTATCAACAATTAAAAAGTTTAAATGGCGCTAGGCCTAACGAGGCCGCCATTTGCTTACATTTGAAACTCTTAGTAGAATAGTGACTTAAATAAGCTGCTGCACAAACTTCAGTGTTTTTTACACCTTATCGTACATGCAGACGAAGTGGCGTTTCACGTCAAAGGGCGCACTCGGGACGAACTCGAGCAAAGGAGCACCAACATCTGTAGTCAACTTACTGCCCTATGTCATAACGTCAAATTCCAGATTTCTGTAGAGAAATCAATTGCCCTGAAATCCCTAAACCGCGTACTATCCCCGCACGGAAACCATGCGTCAAGCTTGTGAGAAAGAGCACCAAGATCGTCCTGGATCTAAAATTCCTGGTCTTATATGGGATAAAGAACTGACATGAATCCCTCACTTGCATTACTTAAAAACTAAAACTGAAGGCGAAGCATGAAAGTATAGCCAGTTTCAAGGCGTTACATGGGAACAAAACACCCACATTCGCAAAATTCTCTACACCAGTGTTATTGAGATCATCCTTTATGTAGCTGCTGTCTGGGCTAAGCTAACGAGGGGCTGAATACAAAAACAACTTCTCACAATCCAACGGCCGTTTGTTCTAATCTTGTGCAAGGCATACAGAACAACAGCCACCAACCCCGCCATTGTCCACTCAGGACTGATTCCCCTCCATATTGGAACAAAAAAAAAGACTGCCTACACCAGGATCGTTCGGCTAAGACGGAATGCCAGTTTCCGTAATACACTCCTCAAAAGTGAAATAGCAACACCAAGAAATAATGCTCGTAGAGTCATGCAAATTGCAGGATCGAGAGTTATGAGATGAATATGCAAATGATTAACAAATAGACACATAAAATCATTATAAACCAATTTATTCAGTATCTAATATGCCCGCCTTAGGCAGATATACAGGGCGCCATCCGGCGTGGCGTCAATTAGTTTATTGATGGTTGCCTGAGGTAGCCTTTGCCAAGACACATCCATTGCTGTACGCAGATTATCCAGGGTTTGCGGCCGTGATCCTCGTTTAATTTCACGTCCAATGACACTCCACAGATGTTAAATGGGATCCAGGTCTAGAGAGGCTGCCCGCCAGGGTAGGTGTCAAATCCGGTCAGGCTGTTAAAAATACGCGGTACTATATGCGCCTTGGCATTGTCTTGCTGGAATACCGTTTGGGTGCGCTCTGCAATCAGGGCAGAATAACAGGCTCCACAATTTGCGTGATGTAGTGGTCCTCTGTCAACTTCCGTTAATGTGTACCAGGGCGTCTTGTGATCAAACATTATGCCACCCCAAACCATAACGCTTGAAGTAGGACCGGTGTGACGCTCGGCGAAACGGGCTTTTTCGTAGTGTTCTCCGGATCGCCGCCATATCCATCGACAGCCGTCTTTCCTCCACAGACAGGAACGAGATTCATCCGTGAACAAAACCCGATATCATTCAATGGTCCACGTACTATAACGCTGACACCACACCAGGTGTCTAGTCTTGTGTTCAATGGTACCCCTTTGGCTGGTACCCATGAACTTAAGTATACTTCATGCAGTTGCTTGCGTATAGTTTGGGTGAACACATATCCATATGCTTCTGGAGGCAATTGGCTTCGCATGTCACGTGACGTGGAGAAAGGATCTCCAATAGTTGACTGCCGAATACGCCGGTCTGTACGCTCTGACGTGCACCTGTGCGCACCACTTCCTCTTCGACGTGCACGTACACCTTCCTTAATCCATCGTGTGACACAACCTTGGATGGTACTCACATTGTGCCCAACCCGAGTGACTATTGTGGAGTTCTTGGAATTCGATAATACGGTCACGGTGCCCGGTCATTAGCTGATGATATTGAGCTCGCCGACGTCTCAGAGGCATTTTCTATGCTTCTGCTAAAGTCTCCAATGCTCCGTAAACCCTCAGATGCTGTTTATGAGAAGGGAAAGTACCTGATCTTTACAGCCCACATATGCGCACGACGTGATCGATTGAGTGTGCAACTTTTATCATTTGCATATCCACCTCACAACTCTCGCTCCCGCAATTTGCATGACGCTTCGCGCATTCTTTCTTGGTGTTGCAATTTCACTTTTGAGGAATATATAAAATTTAGCTCAGCACAGTATGAATGCCCTATCAACCCCATGTTCAAGCACCCAGGGCTTGGGTACACGTGTTGAGATTAATAGCAATCGATACCATCTACACATACAAGGAACAGATCTTACCTTCTTTACAGATGGAAAAAGTCAACTATTAATTTTGTGCACCGAAACTTTTTTCTTCCTGCTCGTGGTCCAAATTGCTTGTGTTGACGTAGAAACTCTAATTTTAATTGCAAAATTTTCTAATTTTTACATTTTTTAACTGTATTTGGCGTTTAAGGTTTTTCTGTGTTTTTCAATTTTTAATGAAAATGTTTTGAATTTTTATGTATTTTTGCCTTGCTGCAAAGTGAGAACAGAATTCATTGAACGATGAATATATCTCTAATGAAATTCGAGGAAATATGTTTAAATGAAGTGCAGCAAAAGAAGTGCATAATTTAATAGGCCGTAGATAGAAGTCATGTGGTGTCCTCATCACATTTTTTTTGGTTAAAAGAATTAATAATTCACATTATTATTTTTAAGAATTTTTATTCCTTAATAAATTAATTAGAATCATAATTAATAATAGGAATAATAATAATCAGCATTAATAATAATTTATTTATTAAATTTTAATTGATAATACTGTTAAGCAATTAATTAATTAATTAATTAATTTAATGGAATATGTGATGGATTTTAAATTTATGCATATGGTTTGTTCCGAATTGAATATGGGAGAGATTTTTAAACGTATGAATTTAATTTATTTGAACTTATTTCTCCCTTCATAGGTGGTAACGGTGGCCGCCTGTTAGGTACCTCCATAATAAAATGACCAGCGCCTCTGGCTTTAGAAGCGTGTCAAAAAAAAACATTCCAGTGGAAAGCAACATGCCGTCTCATCGTTTGCGTGCTTCCGTCAGTGTTCACCTTTTTAATAGCTTTTCCATCATATCAATTGTAATTGTTTCCCCAAAGGTTTCAAGGACCAAATTGTTTTTCATATGAAATCCAGTGTTAGTTTCGAACAATACAGTGCTAATCCACAGTCGTTGCTCAGTGCTGCTTTTCCAGGTTTAAGCAGTCATTCATTAAAATCTTTATCGATGTATTTCATGTTGGCAGTTAAACTTAGTTTTAGAAAATGAGACCAGCTTTCTGAATATTTAAAGCTTGACAGTACTATGACTAGTCACACTGCACCAGTAACTATGGTAAGGTATTGCTGGAAGTCTCTACCTAATAAAACTACTTTTTTCACTGAAAGGAACATCCACTAGCATCATTCCTCTTAATAATTTGTTAATATTGTTTAATACGTGACTTGACGACATTGTATACATGTCAGTAATCAGCAGCTTTGCATTTCAGATGTTTCCAACGTTTTCTGTTTTCATTCCAATTCGCAATATTGAATTTTCGATAATCGGAACAGGAAGCTTTAACAGTGAATTTTACGTTCATCCGTTAATTATAAGGTTTGGCGCAATTCTAATTATTTCAAAGAGTAGAAAAAATCTTTCGTTTCTCGGAAGTAATAAATAAGTGTCAAGTAAAGTTATATTTTACCACTTACCTAACAGATCCATAGGGTTGTTTGTATCTATTGTTATGCTTCTAATTCCAATCTGGAAAAACTAGAAAAAATCCAATTGAGTGCTGCACGCATCATCACTGGCTTGAGGCGCAACTGTCCTTCTGAAATTGTACTTTTCGAGGCAGACTTACAACCCCTCTTTATCAGAAGACAATCCAACCTAGTCAAATATTACAATAAACTCACTAGTTATGGCCGAGACAATCTAACGTCAAGTTATCTAAACAACTGGACCTTGCTCCAAAGATTAAAGAAACACAAGCCCTTCAGTCTGGTCAACTCACTGCACGTAATCAAGGACAATGTTGAACCACATGCTCTTCACTGCGGTCTAAACCCTGCTGATGTTCTTTCCAATGTTCACTTCAATTACAATCTTTCTGCTGCAGTCATTAAGAAGGATTGTTTACCTGAATTACTAAAATAACTGGCCTTGGAAACCATTAATAATATACCGCCAAATGACATAAAAATCTACACCGATGGCAGTAAAATAAATAATCGAATTGGCAGCGGAGATTTCATTGAAACTCCCTATAAGAAATTATCTCTTAGACAACGTAACTCCGACTTCTGTTCGGTTTTCCGAAGCGAACTAATGGCCATTAACATCGGATGGAATCCATCATGGACGAAACTAATTATGGTGATATCTGGATATTAACTGACAGCCGCAGCTCAATTCAACATCTACAAAAATGGACTTGCTTGAGAGATCGAACAAGCCTTTCTATTCTACACAAGCTGAAAGTTGTCTCCCTTTGGCATAATATCTACTTTCAATGGATCCCGTCTCACATGGATATTGGAGGCAATGAAATTGCAGCCACCTTAGCAAAAGGGGGCTCAGGTCATCCTGTTCCTTCTTCTTCCGCGCTTACCTACCTTGACCTTTTTTCGCAGAGAGCAGCCCAGATTAAAACCGATTGGCAGGTACCTCTGACTCACCATTACTACAAACTAGAAATCTTGAACTTTCTCTGACTCTTTCCTGTGACAGGAAATCCAGCATTTGCCTTGCACGTCTTGCCTCTGGCCACCTGAATTGCCTCACCTTCGTAAAGGGTAACAAAACCTTCCCCCCTCTGTCCCAAATGCCACAAACACCAGGCATCTCCTGATATATCCTGCACTGTATGAATATCCCGTGGGACGATATCTACACTTCCCCCAGCCTTGTCATGGATTTCCTTTCCGTCAACGGATTCCTTGATTTGATCTGACTCCGTCGGACTTCTTGGAGATAAGCAACAACAAAAACCACTTACCTTCGGCCCATCAAGAGCACAGCAATTTGCTTCTAACGTGGAACTGTTAAAATACAACCACATTGTTTTAAATACAGATTGCTGTTCCCTACTAAGCGAGGATATCTCTGCCATGGCTTGGTCTCTTTTTATATTAAAAACGACAATTTCAGTATCAGGTAAATCCACACTTGTAAAGGTACACTTGGAAGATTAAAGATTTTTAAGGACTTGGCCAACATCTGCAAAGTAGATTTGACACCTTTAAGGGCGTGCGAATTACATTTTCTGAACTACTGATGATTAGTATTAAATTTATAACAAACGTCTTCAGCCACTGCTTACTTGTTACCTACTTGAAATTTGGCAGTGTTATTTGGCGAAGTAAATACACTAATCATTGCAAAAAATTCTGTCAGAAGTATGGGCAGAACATACAACTTTGCTTTATGAACTGTACGTTGCCATGCAGCAGCATTGAACAAGTACTCTTTCTATTTTGCAGCCTCTCGGTATGTTACAAACAGTAACTTCGTTATCAATTTTAATTTACCTTATACTTTCAAACGAAGTGCTTCCCCTTTCGGGTTAAAAGAGGTTTTAAATAAAATCGTTCGGGTTTCTTCAAGCTTACTGTGTACATTCGCCCCACAATTTTGTCAGCACGTCTTTATAGTAGTTTCCATATTGCTTTCTTTCATACTACACGTAATATTCTGGTATTTCCCAATACTTTCATGGTCCATCGTCTGGGTCAGAGTGGTTTGCTAAACCACGCTGTGAGCTTGGTGACTCGAATTGCCGACTTTGGAACGCATATGCTTCATTTCCTGCATAAAATCATACGTTCTATTCCCTGTTTAGATGCACAAGTTTATAATTCCTGTACGTTCTGATTATGGATTCATAAACAAAAGATTCGCCAAATGACTTATGAAGCTCTCACATATCCAGTATTAACATACAATTTTGCTGATATAAATGCTCGATGTTGATGTTAACTCGTCGATCGCAAGGAGGAAGTATTTTTGATTACGCTCATTCTCGAAAATAATACTTGTAAATGTAAGTTTGGTCAGTTGAATGCGTCCACGTCCCATCCATTTTTTTACTCTTTGCCTTTCCGAATCACTTTAGCCAAGATGCTGGTGGTTGTTGTTAACTCTGGAATAATAAGGAAAGTAGGCTATTCATGCCGTAAAGGTATTTTGTCTCATAATATCTTAAAACTAACATCAAACAGTTCTCAGAAAGCAAATCATAAAATTAGACCATCATAATAAGGTTTATAACATCGTATTGATCGTATTTTTTAAATTCACAATTTTAAATGCATAAAAATAATATCTTACCTATTTTTCACATTAAAAGTCTTAAAATTAGGATTTCATTGCTTTACAAAATGCTGCATCGTCAGTTTCAAAACAAAGAATAATTAAGTTCAATATTTTGATATTTTCCAGTGTTTTCAAATGCCGAGGAGAGAATTATGTGTGTTTACAGTTCCTATAAAATTTGTGAAGAAGCATGCCAAAACAAAAAAATAATGAAGCAAATATTTTAATGTTTTTAGAACTCCAAGCAGTAGTAATAATTTCTAAGGATGAAGATTTGGCTGTCTCCGTCAATTTATATCCCAGATATATACAATACAACGAGTATAAAAAATGTAAATGTGAGCATTGATCAGCTGAGTGCGTCTGCGCCCCAAATTTGCTTCTCTTCAACTTTTCAAATATAAATTTTTTATTTAGTTTTCATGTATTGCAGAATTTTGAAAATTTAGTAGGACCCTGTGTGGCTGTTTTTAAATTATAAATTTCTGAACATGAGGGTGCCTAAGCTGATTATAAGCTTCTAACGTTCTACTTTCTGTCTGTTGTGTAAGAAGTGGAGAATACTGACTGCACCAAAGAAAGGTTAAAACTACCCTTTATTAAATTCTTTATATTACTTCCAATGTATCAACTTGACGCTAACATACTACGCCTCTGCTTGGGCGGTAACTGAAACAGTAGAATCAAAACTCAAGAATTCAAAATATTACCAAGTAGTGGAATTAAACTACAGGGCTCATACAATCCTGCAGCGCGTACATGAGTCTAGTGGCAGTAAGGTAATAGCTGCAAAGCCACGTCTAACCAGCAATAAATGCTAAGTCGAAGCTTGCGTACAGCCACGTGCAGAGATTTCCCAGACTCTCTCTAACATTCCCTACTAGAACTTGATACTTAAACCGTTTCTCTCACTGGTAGAATTTGCATTCCTTGCGCGCGGTACAAAATTTAAATATTCTGGCACTGACAATTAGGGGAAGGAAGGCTTATAGGGAAGAAACTTAAAATTAAGTTTAACAAGTTATTTAAAATAAATAAATCCCTACAAGCTATTTCTAATTATTTGAATATAGAGAGTAAAATATTATAATTATGTGCAAACTCTTCTTTTTTTATAACAGTAACATCATTACATTCATTATATTTCAGATTATGCGAATTACCTTTTTTTTATGAGTTTGGATTATTTGAAGTTCTGTAAATGTAGTGTAGACGATTCTGTATTACAGAATGTCTAGCATATCAACTTCATTATTACCTATTCATTATTACTACTATTCATTATTACCTAAAACAAAAAAAATCAACTTCATTATTACCTTGTAGAGTCATTGGGTTATTTAGAAGCAGGCGATGCGAAAAATGTGCAATGACCTGGCCGGGATTCGAACCTAGACTTCACGAATACGCGCTGTGTGTGTGCTTTCATTACACTACGAAGGCATGCTGTAAAAAAGGAAAAAATACAATATAATCTTAAGATGTTTAATTTTATTATAATATATACTGAATTTCAATGACCATCGAAATAATCTATCATTTAATATCATATGCATTCATAAATGCTACATGGTCAGTAGGTGTAACAAAATATTGTAAATTTGTAGCCGACGAGTTCAGCTCTTACAAGAGCATAAACATTTTTAAATACTCTAAATAACATTTTTGATAACTTTTTTAAATACTCTTAAATTTTTAAATATAAAGAGTTCTTTTATTAAAAGCTTAATATCGACCCATAATGTACAAACATATCGAAATCAATTCAACCTTAAGAAAAAACAATCTCAAAGGTTTCAGATTTTAAATTACGTCCAAAGGGGCGTTTTTAGCGTTTTGTGTGTTGACTTTATTTATTAAACAACAAGTTCTTTGCACTTAAACCATAAAATTCAAGACGCAAGGGAAACACGCCGGCGTGGAAAACAAAACAGGCAAATCGACAACCTTATATTCGGCGCAGATTTTGTAAAATTCAAACCGTTTCGAGGTCAAAACGGGTCCCTCTTCATCAGGAGCAAAAATTTCTTCAAAAGCGAGAAAGTGAATGTCGATCATAGTTATACAAGCGACCGTTTTGCCCTCGAAATCGATTTGGATTTTACAAATTCTACGCCGAATGCAAGGTTGTCAATTTGCCTGTTTTATTTACCATAAAATGCAGTTCAGCAGCAATATCGCAAAATAATTTTAAAATAAGTAAATCTTTAGAATTTCCGATACACAGTTCCGCGTGCTTTAGATAAAAAGGTTCCACCCCCGTTAGAGTATTGCCATTGCTCGCTTTTAAATCGTTTGAGTTTGTTCATCAAAAGTTCCTTAAAGTTTTACAAAATATGAAATAGATAATAAAACAAATTCCGAATTTGGGCTTCCAGATGCGCATATTCGGGTGGAAACGTACGTTATTCAAAATTGAATGGCTCCCTATTGTTTTATCACATTTCGAGAAATATACGTACATTTATGCAGATTGTTCATCAATTAATTTCTTTAAATATAATACAGCGCTGAAAGATTTAGAGGCAACAGTTTGAAAAGTGATTCAGACTTTTAATGTTTCCGAAGCAAAATTGCAAAACGAAAACAATGGTCCTTCAGGGACAAAGCCCCTTTGCACTAAAAAATTATATTAAAAGAAAGTAAAGTTTTCACAGTGGAATGCTTGTACAGAGATTTACTGAAATTTACTGACATGTTCAAAGATTCACGCAAATTTAATTAAAAGAAAAACTATTAAAAAATCTGAAAGATTTCAGATTTTAAATTATGTCCAAAGGCGCGTTTTTTTAACGTTTCGCGTGCTACCTTTTTTTATTAAATATCATGTACTACGTACTCAAACCATAAAATTCAGTTCAAAATTAATATCGCAAAATCATTTTAAAATGAACATATCTTTAGAATTTCCGTAAGTCTCGTGCGCTGGAGATAAAAATGTTTTTTTTTCGTACAGTGTTGCCATTGCTCGCTTTGAAATCATTTAGTTTGTTAATCAGAAATTCGTTGAAATGTTACAAAACATAAAATCGATAATAAAGCAAATTTCAAATTCAAAATTAAGGCTTCCAGATGCCCATATTCGCAGTAGGATTACGTCATTCAAAATTCGATGGCTCAGGGTTTTTATCACAATGCGAGAAACATGCATACATTTATGCAGATTTTTCATTTTTTAAATTTAATGCAGAGCGATAACATTTAGTGGCAACAATTTGAAAAGTGAAACGGGCATTCAGTGTGAATCGACACAAAATCGCAAAACGAAAGTAATAGTCCTTCGGGACTAAATCCCTTTGGACTAAAAATACTTTCGGTCACCTAGAGTCAAATACATTCAGTAAAACATTATAAGCAGTAACTTCGTACTGAAGAAACATTTGTATAAGCTTTTTGACTTTTAATTTGCTATATTTTTTTTTCTTTCTGAATCTGAATTATCTGAAATCTTTCAGATTTTATTTTTTTTTTTACTTTTATTTTTTAAAATCAAGATTTTTATCACCTTCTTCAACTCGCCAGAACATTTTACCCAGGCTCAATTGTATTTCTATTATAATAAAAATTTTAATTTTCACTTTCCTTACAACTCAAAAATCTTATCGCTAACAATAATTGCATTAGCTAACCAGTGAAAGTAATTTAGTCTAGCAGCAAAAATTCTTTGCAAACGGCGCAACATCTTTGCAAACTATTTTTGGCATCAGTTATTTTAATCCTTATCTGTTGCCTCAGTTATGCATTTGCTACCACATATTGGTCAAATAAATTCAGGACATAGCAAACACATGATTAATTACTTCTCTTCTCAGCAGCAAAGTGATTAGTAAAAGTAATTAATTAAAACTAATTAATTCTTGCAAGACCTTGAATCGATGCATTTCTCCTCTAGAAAATAAGCATATGAAAGAACTCTATTGACAAAGGCTAGAAGATATATGTGCATAAAAAGAAGCTTCCAATGGTTGAACGTTTTTTTCTTCTTCATTTAATTTAAGTTCTAGAGAGAGAATAATCATTTAAGTTCTAAGAGTGAAAATGAGCAAGATTAAAAACGTTTTCAAATCAATAAAATTGAAACTTATTAGATTCTGGAGGGACTTGATATGTAAGATGGTTAAAGGGGGAAAAGGCTTTCAAATTTAGAAATTTGCATGAATGCTTCAATGAATATAGTTTTAATTCACTGCTTAAATTCTTACAAAATAAAAGACAAGATTCGTTATTTAATGAAAGAGCAAAATTATTATAAATTTTTCTCTCCTTTTTTATTAAATATTCGACTTAACTTGTATAATTATTTCTATTCGATATTTACAGCTCACAGTTTCTTTCTTCAGAATAAATTCTTTTACTAATTTTTGTGTAAATTTTTTACAACAAATTTTTTTACTAATATTCATGTAAATGTTTCACGATAAATTTTTTTGCTAACTTCACTTAAACTAGAAACAATATAGAAAATATCAACAATAGGACTTATAATAACAGTAATGGAGCTAAATGTAACGCGAATAACAAGATACACCATTGGACGAGTGGCACTAATTGCCCACTGAACACTAATTGTTTGACCCAGGTTTAAATCCTGATGAACGGGCTCGCTACTCCATTGCTATCGTGGCTTTTCTCGTGCGTCATGAGAATATGAATCACTTTTCTTTAAGATTTCCTTACGAAAGCCTACCTCCTTTTTGGTTAGCTAGCCTTATTATCTGGGTTTACTATCTCAACAAACCAAATAATAGGGCCAGCTTGTGGCAGTTAGTGCAAAATCTGGCAGTTAGTGCCAAAGCTGTCGAGCATAAAAATGCTCGACAGCTTATACCAAAGTGATTTATACTTGTCTTGAGTCGCATCTTTGGATAAATTGCCTCACGTTCATGTTATACTTGAAGAATAAAGAAAATTCTGGATTATAGTCTTTTCAATTGCTATAATTACGTCCTAGAAAAATTATCTATTGCTTTCGCCACACTTTGACCACTAGCTTTAAGACTTTGTTGGAGGATTACCATTGTTTATTCTTGCCTCGCCTATTGTGAGATTTAGTTGAACTCAAACTATATGTTATCGCGTCTGTCACTAAGATCGATTGGGCAGAAGTGAAGTGAAGTTTGAACCAAATGAGATTGCATTGTCTTCTGCTATAACAAGAAGGACGAATACATGAGAATTTGTAAGGGCTATAAAATTTTAAGCATTTTTTCCCATTACCCTTAATTATGTTGTTTTATCCCTTTACGTTAGAGAAGCTTTGGCAAGCTATTATGACTCTCAGTGCATATCCTTCTTAAATTCTTTATGTTGATCAGTACAGAAAGAACTCAGTAATTGCACAAAGAAAGAAAAAATTCACTTTTCAGTTTTCTTTAAACACCATCTTTTACTTACGGCACATTTCCTTTAAATAATTCGATTTTCTTTCCTGTGTAAGATTTGGCCTTTTGAAGTGAAAATACCATTAGCTTACCGATGCATAAATTTTAAGTAGTTAAGAACATTTCTTTTGAGTTTCCGATATTTCGCGCATGCATTTTCCTTAGTTATAATCGAATTGATGCATATTAATAGAATTTTATTATTTCTCGAATGGTGAAACAGCATTGAACTTTCAGTAATCAGATTTGCGAACTGAGCAAATGCTATATTTTTGTGTTTGTTGGTAGATACGAAAGATATCTGTACGTGGTAAAAATGATCACTGCAGGAAACATATGTGATGCCCTTTTTTAAATAAGCTAATTCAGTTAAATTTACCATATATTTTGCAATATTAGTTATATGAATATCTATTACAAAACTAAAATAATGTACTATAATTTTTATGAGCTATTTTAGGCATTCGCCACTACTAAGTCCAGAAGTGGTAGTCATTTTATTATGGAGGCACCTAATAGGCGGCCACCATTACCTCCGATCAGGGGACAGACAATTTACATCCATGCCCTCTCAGGGATTCCAACCCTGGCCCTTCGGTATCGCAGTCAACTTCCCTAACCACTGTACCGTCTTGGCGGCACATGTTCATAATAATAATAATACGTAAAATTATGTTGTATATTACGTAAATCGCAGAAAACCGTCAAGACATTGAATTTTCATCCGATTAACATTCATTTTTTCCCAGAAATCTTCATTCGGCAAAAACTGCATTTAAATGTAATATTAAATATATATAGTTAGTTATATTTAAGGTTTAGGAATGAAATGTTTCACCTATTTAATACTGAAACTTGAGTAACATGATAATATCTAGTACTAGAAATATTTTTCATCAATTAATAAGATATTTCTCTCGCCTTCTTAGCATGTCTTCGTGGTCTAAAGGTCAGCATACTCGGCGCGTATTCGAGAGTTCCAAGGTTTGAGTAACGGCAAGGGCATTGCCCATTTTTCACGTCTCTCCTACTTCGAAATAGCATAATGTCTCTACAGTAGCGCCCGAACTAAAAAAGGTGGTGGATGACGATTTCCATCACCAGGATTTGACTACTAGATTCCCTAATCTCCAGTCGCCCTTTAAAAGGGGGAGTATATAAGGTATTTCTCCCGCCTTCTTAGCATGCCTTCATGGTATGCCCAGCACACTCGGTGCGTATTCGCGCGGGCAGCCCGAGCGACTGGTAAGCAGCAAATTAACGGCCAGTGATCCACGTGGATTCTTTTGGTAGCGCCGACCCCTTCAAAGTTCTGGGAAAGGGGTTCCCGGCCTCAGTTCCGAGGGTGGGAAGGACTCTTAGTATGATTAAGTTCCGCGGCGAGAGGGAACCGTATGTTATGTATTATGCTGAAAATAAACTAATATCTCTACACTGGCCCCGATGGGTGGTGGATGATGATTCTGCACCACCAGGATTTGGCGGTTGGGTCCACTAATACCCAGTCGTTCTTTAAAAGATGGAGTATATAAGGTATTTCTTCCGCCTTCTTAGCATGCCTTCGTGGTGTAATGGTCAGCATACTCGGTGCGTATTCGAGAGATACGAGGTTCGAGCCCCGGCAAAGGCATTGCCCATTTTTCCCGCCTTTTTCGCTTCAAAATAACCTAATGTATCTACAAATTAAACTAATACTATGATTTCTTAAAATTTTAACTGCACTAGTATATTTTTGCGTGCGTACGGATTCGTAATGGATTGAATGTGCAAGTCGTTAAAAAGTTAATAAAATGTATTCTTTTCACAAGAAATAAAACAAGAATCTGAAATATTGCCTCAGAGATATTCATACAATATCACAATATCTGAAACGTTAAACAGAACTCAATTCAAAATAGAAAAAGTTAATCCAATCTCACAGCGAATTCGCTTCAATCAGTAACAGCGCTAAGTAAACATACAGTTCGCTTAAAAACAACAGCAACTGAGCTGAGGTGTTTTAATTCGGCTTTTATAAGCTTTTTAATTATTCACGTGAACGTTCTGGTAAAATTTATTGTCTCGATTTTTCTGGATGGCAACGGCAATTACGAGATATTTATTTATTAAATATTAAATGCACGCGCTCTTGTATTTTTACTTCTCCGACGTAGCTTTCTCTTCAAATTCGTCTGCGTTACACGGGAAAATAAAAAAAATTTACTTACAATTCTAAATAATTATTTAAATAAATAGGAAATCCGTAGCAATATAATCTAACTAGCCTGGGAAGAAATGAAATATCGTAACAAAGTGCTGAATACAGAAGACTAGATGACATGGAGACACATATTGCCATGACTATTAGAAGCCAGAGGAATGGTAGCATCGGAGACTTAAGCATGATATCTCGTCGTATACATGACATTTTAAGATGGGGAATATACAAACAGAAAGACATTTTAAGAAGGAGGATATTACAAAACACTATGCACTTCATTCAAATAAAGGCTCCGTTAAATTATCCTGAGTATAGGGTATGCTAGAATTTAGGAATATGCTAGAGGTATAAAATCAGTAATATTCTCAGGGCTTGAGAATTGCGAATATAAGTGAAGCTGGATATATTTCGCAAAATTCATTCAAATGGTTATTTTACAGTGGTCAAAATCTGAATAATTTATTACCAGTTGCAATTACATTTTGTTATTTGCACATTCGTTTACTCAGTATTAGGTTTTTATTTTTGATGTCGTAAAAAAGCATTTAGTTTTAAACTAACCAGTATTTGTTCGGTTACTTATCTTTTAAATCTTCCCTCATTTCCCTTTTTCTGCTAGAATGATATCTCAGTTTCGCGTAAGTTAAATGAATAGTCGTAGTTTAATCGATTGCATCAGCATGTAAGCTTAATACATTTGGACAAAAACTGCTAATCGAAAAACACATATGAAAGCTTAGCCATCTTGGCTAATCTATTTTAGACACATATAAAAGTAAATATATTAAACATCAAACTACGTATTCTTGTATTGCTCCCCATCTTTAGCCATAGTAAACACCGCTGTGTAGTTAGAGAGTAATGGAATCTAAATGCATAAAACAATTGAGGCATCATTAGGCTTAGTGGAACTTAAAAAACTTTTAAATGATTCATAATTCTACAACTATTGCATGCAGATTAGTTAAAGGCATAAAACCCTTAACCAGAACATTAAAGCAATATAGTTCAATCACTTTTAATGCAAAAAATGACTAATTTACCAACTCATAAGAATAATAGCTTAGACAAGATGTTAATAACAAAGGTGAGTTTTAATAATGTTTGCATTTAATAATTTTCCAGTACGAATCAGTTTTTACAAGAGGTGATTAAATTAAGATGTTAATTACCGTTTACTTATAAAGCTTTGAAATATAAATTCGCTTTTGTTTCGCAAATCAAAGTACTAAATTAGATTAGTTTTTTTTCCTCAATTTGTACTCTTTCGTAGTATTTGTTTGCGAGCATGTTTCAACGCATATTCTGATCTGTAAGGTGATGTATAAAAATTATATCCTCGAAATTAAATTTTAATCATAAATTTCCTCTGTTAACTGAACGGCCGCTCATTTTTATTCCCTTCACTTGACATATATTCGTTTTTAATTTTCTGAAAGCTTGCACATTTTCTTTGCATCAGTTTTTTCTCTGCTGATGTTTTTCATCTAACTCGTTATTTTCTTTTAAGAGCATTCTTTTAAAGAACATTTTTCTCCTTCAGAATTGCCTATTATTCTCCTGGATGATAAAATACCACTACATCAAATGACTTTTTAATATGGTCTAACCCAAAAGGAAAATTTCCCCCCTTGTATACATCAGATAACAATGATAATGTCAGTTAGAGTGTGACAGAAATTAATTAATACAATGTAAGTCTGAGATCAAGCACTTCATTTCTTAATAAAAAATTCCCATTAAATATTTTCAGAATTTCTGGCTCCAAAATAATATAAAATTATCCTCAATTCATTTATTAAGTATAAAAATTATCTTACCAGAAATTTTTAAAAATGGCTTTACAGAGGCAACTATGGATTTCTATACACATTATAGAATGACATCTTACAATATTATCAATGGACGACAGTTCCGTGCGGGAGAGAAATTTTGTATTTTTTATTTTTCCATACGTAAATGCAATAAAGACATCGGAGATCGAAATTCATCGAAATCTTCATTTATATATAACTCTAAAAAATATTTAAATTATGTTTCAATGTTGTGCTGACTTAGACGAGTTTTCATTACTCGAAACCCCTTCTGAATGATCCTTATTGGTTTCTTAGAGTAACATCCCGTACCAACCCATGAATTTATGGTCAGACAGTTGATTATAATGGCTATTATAACAATAAGCTGTCTGCCAAATGTTATTATTTTTAGCATTTTGACGTTGCATTCTGAGAGCAGAGCAAACTCCAGTCAATAATGCACTGCACTAATACGTAACTATTTGTGGAAATATAGACCCTTTAATTTGATATGTTGTTTGCCTATCTGTTCTTTAGGTCTTACTTATGATGTAGAGTCTCAGAATTTTTTTTAAACTGCAGATTTGAAAAATGTACATTGCTCTACCCAGGATTTGAACTCGGGAATTTCCGATTACGTGTCGGGCAGGCTTTCAATTACACCACGAAGGGATGGAGAAAATGCCATAGGTATTCCCCCTTTTAAAGGACAACTGGAGGTGGAGAGGACCCAATCGCGAAATCCTGATAGCGACAAATTATTGTTCGCCACCTTTTAGCTCGGGTGCTACTTTTAAAGTCATAATATTTTTATCCATGCTGGAGACGTAAAACATTAACAGTGTCCCCACCTGGATTCGAAGTTCGGACCTCCCGATTACGCGTCGTACGTGCTTAGGTTACACCACGAAGGTACGCTGATAGGAGGAAGAAAATACCTTGTAAGGATTTATGCTATAGATCTACGTTTTTAGGTACCGCTCCAAAAGTATATAAATATATATATATATATACCCACTCTGTTACCTAGATTGGTGTGCTAAGTTTTATTATTCTTATAGTTTGGTAAATTAGTCATTTTTTGCTTTAAAAGTTGTTGAACTATATTGTTTTAATGTTCTGGTTAAGGTTTTTATGCCTTTAACTAATCTGCGTGCAGTAGTTGTAGAATTATGAAGCATTTAAAAGTCGTTTAAGTTCAACTAAGCCTAATGATGCCACCATTTGTTTATGTACTTATATTCCATCACTATCTAACTACACAGCGGTTTTTACTATGGCTACGGATGGGGAGCAATACAAGAATACGTAGTTTGATGTTTAATATATTTACTTTCATGTGTCTAAAATGAGAGAATCACATTCAAGGTGAAATAAACAGCAAAATCGTTTAATACAAAGTAAGTAATTTGTAAATAAAAAAGTGTCCATTTGTGTTCCCAATAAAAGGAATTATAAAGCATTAGGCGGGAAAATAATAGCTTGAGTCAAACTCCTAGACGGATAGAACCTTCACTTTCAGTGTTTTTACATATTTGCATTAAATGTCACTATCAGTATCTAATCACGCCATATTTTAATGATTCCGAAAACATGCTTGAAATTGATCGCATAAGATTCTGATTGTAGTGCTCCGAAGTTTTAGCGCTGCTTCAGTTGTGTAATAATAAAAATCTACATTGCTAATATATTGTTCTTCTTGTTCAGAAATCTATAAGATTACGCTTTACTTCGTCACGACTTAGCTTTAGAGTCAGCTAAGAAACTGAAAATTCGTGCAAGTTACTAATTCAAAATGTAACTGAAATGTAGTGGTACTGAGGGTATAAAATTTATAATGGCTAATGGGGTATTTAATTTGCACTAACCCCATCTCCTCTATTTCACCTCCTTGCTTATCTTAGAGAGATTTATGATTTCTTTACTTGATGGTAAAAAATATAACTAAGCATAGAGATTATCAAAACTAAACGTCTTTTTAGCTCTACAAACAACTGTACGCCATTTATTAGGTCATTCGGAAAGTTCTGCGATTTTTCAAATCGAAGCACGTTATTTTCTAATTATTTTGTTAGTGGTGATAAAGAACGAGTGACTTTTGTCGAAGTATATGTTTTAAAACAGTCTGTTCTGCTCGCGTGGCATATTTCTAGCATGTTTCTCTGCAGTGCTAAGACTGAAGAACCCAAAAGTTAATTTTCCTCATATATGTCAGTTATACTTCTCATAGAAATCGTGCTAAGTACTGTTTCTGATGACCATGTTCGAAGGTCATTTGTGAAGTTTAAGAGCAGAAATTTCAGCCTGGAATATGAAGCTCAGTGTGGACGACAATCCTCCGTAAACACGAATCTGTTAAAAGAAGCTATCTCTAAAAATTTACCTTATCCAGGAACTATCAGACAAAAAAATATTCCAAACGTGTAATACATAACTTTTTAAAGAAGATTCGGTACGTAAGCCACATACGTAATGTCACGTACCAATATATTTGGTATATAAGTATGGGTAGCTCTTACTTCAACAAAGCAGAATATGCTTGCTCGAGTTTCGGCATGAGATTCCTTGCCGAAAAGAAATAACAGATATCCTTTCTTTAAACGGCTCCGTATTGAAGAAATGAACTGAATACAGTGCAATTAATGATGCAAGAAAAAGATCATATGGTAAGCTAAAACGGCCTTCATTAGTAATATCAAGAGGGGGACTGCATCAAAAAGAGATAGTGTTTGGTTCATCGTGGAACAACAAAGAAATGCATAGTGTGAATCGTTGTCACCAAATACGACAATAAATGTCGAAAAATACTGTTCTCAAATGGCAGTTTTAAAAGCAAAAATCAAACCAAAGAGCCCAAAATTGGCTAACTATCGATATGTTGTTTTCCATCATGACAATGCTTAGCCTCACATTAAGGTGAATAAACAAAGATTTATTGAGTATGACTGGGATTTTTTCTGCCATTCCCCTTGTTCACCAGACCTTTGTCTCTCGAATTTTCATCTCTTCCAAACATTTCAAAGTTCGCTGAACTGTTTTTAGCTCACATGTTTTCGAAATTGTCAAAGAGGATCTCAATAAAATTTACAAATAAATCCTAATGTCGTTCTTTAAAAACAAAAGGTTTTCCAATTGACGAAGAGATATGAAAATGGTGTTTATGTGGTTGAATTAAATTTTCTTATGCTTTTGTATTAAATCCAATTATCATCAAAATACCGCAGAACTTTCCGTATAACCCATATACTAGTAAAATTATTTTACTGGTGCATATTATTTCATGGCGTATTTTTGTAACTATTCTAAGGGGAAGTAATATTTATTCTCAATAGATATATATAAGGCTAAATAAGCTAGATGATGCCATCTAAATAACGACTACGTTTTACATTAGGCTGACCCAACAACGGGCTGGCGGTATGGAAGTTTTCGTGGTTTCCGTCATGTGTGACGTAGAGGCTTACTAGTGTCTGTTAGATGGTCCTCCACGAAGTCACCTCTCCCCTTAGGCCTGGCGTATTTTGCCAAAAGGAAATAAATCAAACCAAAACTCTATACTTAGGATTTAGTTTATGTGATTATGGCAAGGCCATAATCAAGCTATCGGGCTAAGGGGAGTGATACCTCCCATGCAGCCAGCCCGTTCGCAGGATTCGAACCTCAGTCCGAACTATTAGTGTTCAGCGACTTTATCGCTCAGTCGCTGGAGGGGTCTACACTTAGGGAAAACCATGGAAACACACGCTCATCTGTTAAGGATCAAATTGAGAATAACTATTGTTTCTTGCTTCTTCAGCTATTCCTCCTGTGTCATTGTTATGATTTTTTAGATTCAACACGTTAAAAAAAAAGAAATTTTGCAAAATGTATTAATTAAATGTTTCCTGCTTCAAAAGAAGAAAGTGCCCCTTATTTCCATTTATAGGAAACCTGGGTTTAAATGTAGCGCAGGTACATCTTGGAAAGAAGCTTGACAAAACTACTGAGAACGAAACAAAATAAAAAGAATCAAATAACTTATAAAGTTTAAAAAAAAGAAAGAAAAAGAAGTAAATGCTACATTTTATATGAAGCATTCATATGCATCTGAGTTAATCTGAGATATTTTTCAGCCGTTTATTAGTTGAAAGAGAGCTTAAAATTTACAGATATTCTTTTAGAAAAATCAGTGTTGTCAATCAAGTTAGAACAATGTTTGTGATGTATGAATAACGTTATTCATGAATATATTTTATATTAATTTTATGGCTCTTTAATAATTATATAAGACATTTTCATTGGTTTTAATTCCATTTGACTTGCATTTACTGCCTACCTTCATAGAGTAATTGGAACCGATCTTAAGGTCTGGATTTCGAATCCTGAGGTATTGTTCACGTTCTCTGCTCTAATAAAATTTTAAGACTTAACGAGCTTTAAAAAGAGAAACGTAAGCATTACAGATGGTGCAAAGTATATTAAGGGATAAAAAATTGTTAAGATATGGAGTGTTGAATTTTATTTATTAAAAAAAAGTTGTGAAAATCTCAGGAAAATTATATTTGCCTAAATGGCTCGGCTTCGAATCCCGGACAAGGCATGGATGTAAAATTGTCTGTACCTTCATAGCAGGTAACGGTGGCCGCCTATTAGGTGCCTCCCTAATAAAATGGTCACTACTTCTGACCTAAGGAATGGCCAACGTTGTTATAGGCAAGTGCCCGCCATTGTAAAAATAAAAGTTTTTTGTCTAATATGTCGGAAGCTATTTCAAATGTTTACTTAAGTAAATATTATATATAAGCCATTTATTTTTATTCGAATGTTCATATGAATATTTCATGTGAATGTATATGAATGAACCATTTCAGAATACAGAAATATTGCGTTTTTAACAATTTTTGACTCCTATTAAAGTACCTATTAAATACCGTAGGTGAAAAGTACAGCAAAATAATAATAATAATAATAAATAATAATAAATAATAAATAAAATTCTTCAAGGAATAAAATTTGTACAAAAACAAAAATGAAAATGTACATTCTGCGCAATTTCGACTTCAAAGCTTTAAAATACTTTTAGGGCTTTAAATTATTCTCTTTCGCCGATGAACCGCCTGTGAGAAATGATTAATAACGGCACTAATGATGCGAGTGAAATTGTTTTAATTCCGGCAAGAAATGGTTCCAGGAAACGATATAATTACTCATTAGTACTATATTTTGAAAAACGTAAGAGAGATGAATATGACAGGGTTTTGATAAAGAGACACAAATCTATTTCCCGAAACATTTTTCTCCCACAGGGTAATCAGCTCATTAGTTAGGTTACGTAATTATTTCTAATGATGCTTTATTAAAATTATGTCTCTGAATGGTCAGTGTCGTTTGAGGATGTTGAAACTTTGCTGAGGTGGAAAATTATCGAATGTGTAGAAGAGATACTCTAGTGATGTATTCTAACATCATCGAAAAACTTAGTAAATCTTCTATCACCTAGATTAAGAGAACCTATACATTCTTCCTTGAGAATGAGAGTTAAATTTTATTTATTTATACGAAAGAAAAAGTTAAAAATTTTGGGGTTGGGGATTTAAATATATAATATCTAAAATTCATAAAATTTCCTCGCAGTTACTAGTAGTGAATGTTATATAGAGTTTATATTGAAACTGGAAGATTTATTTTTTTATCATTTCGGTATATAAGTATTCAGAAGAAAGAAAAATACTAGATATGCTAGTTAACGTACTAGAATTTTAAAAATTTATAGATGTTTCAGATTAGTACGAAAATGGTAACATTGGTCTCCCTGGAAGTCATGTAAAAAATAACGTTAATTATCATTTGGCAGGTTTGTTGAAAATTAATAAGAAATATTAGTGATAAAATTTTCTAGACGAAGTGTCTATGCTAAAAGTTTTGGCAGTTTGTTTTGGTATTTCAAATGAAACGATCATTTGTCTTCATCGTTGAGATCGTATTCTGAGACAATATATTTTCATATCCATTCATTGCGTCAATAACATCCGCTGCCATTCTTTGAAGGCAAAAGAATAAGTTAAGCTGTTCAAATTCTTTAACCAAATATCCATTTATAAGAAATTTCCGATCTCTTTGAAACGAGTGAATTTATACGGCGCATACAAATGTGCCATTCTACAATATTTGAAATATATGTATATGTCTGTGTGTGTAAGATAAAAAGTATGCAAATCGAAGTTATAAGATAAAAAAAGGTAAATCAAATTTAAATTAGCAATAGTCCTTAATCCCCCCTTCTCTATTCTAAAAATCGTAATACCTTTTCTGGACTGCGTCATTTCTAGGTCAGTCCATCCCGTATGTCTCGTGTAATGTAGTTAATTCGGAAACTAAACTCAAAATCTCGAGAACTAAAACCCTTCTCTTAGATTACAATATAAACAACATAAACCAAAAACTCCTCTTGGTGAGTTTCCATATCGGATAATTGCGCTTATCGATGAAATCTTAGCCCATCATCTGGATACTAATCTATCATGTGATCTTACTTACTTACTTACCACCAGCTGAGTGCTGGTTCGCCTGTTATATGACTGTCATCAGCATTTGTACTAAATTGGTGAAGCATTCTATTGTCGCTAAACCTAGCCAAAAATCTCTCCAGAATCTTAAAATTCGTTTTACTTCGGAAGTGACTTCGGAAGATGGGTATTTGTGACCTGTGATTATTAAAGAGACCCTGTCCAGGCTTTGCTGAATGAGGATTTTAGCAATGTTTTATACATTGTGATTCTGAGTTTACATAGGATTTTTACTCTAGAAGTCAGTGGTAACTTGGGTATAAGAAGTTATGAATTATACTGAACAATATCAACTGGGTATATTAATGTACACTGCAAAAAAAATGGGGAATTCTATATCTCCCGTTCTACTGGGCTGATTGAACAAATTCAAATTGCGTTTTTCATCTCTCGAAAGCGCGACTTAGAATATATACTAGATTTATATAAGGCATTGTCCTAATATAGGTATTTTGACACTGAAATCGGACTTTTCTGAAATGACATACCATTTTTTTCCATATTCTAAGACTCAAATTACGCCTACATATTAAATTTTGTAATTTTTGGTGCTAAATTTACGGAGGAATTTAAAAATTTATCTTGACGAATGTTTTTTCAGTTTGCGTCAAGAATAATTCACTTGGGGAACTACTTAATTTATAGCAACCTATTTTCCATTCCTTTTTTTTTCATTGTTTACGAGAGGAAATAAAGTCATCGTTCATACTTTCAAATAATTTTAACAGATTACATTAACCACATTTTTGTTATTATTGCTTATAATAAATACGCCTAATTTCAGAACGCGCCGAAATGTAAATCCACTTACATCTTAGGAAATTTTGAATAAAAAGCTCTAATTTTTTGCAGGTATGCTTAAACATACATCTACTTTAAGATGATGGCAAAACCTTTATAGGTTATACATCAAAGTGTTTTTCGAAAAATTTATAAAAATTATTTTAAAATATAAATTTTAAAATTAAGTCATAAAAAATTGACGAATTTTATTTGGAATGAAAAATTTAGAAATAAGAAAGGAAGAAGCAGATAAGTTTAATTAGAAAAGAGATATTAATAAATATATACCAAATTCAATAACCATTGAGGATCTAAAATTTTGAGAGTTAATTTTTTAAATCTATTCGTGCGATTTTTACAAAACTTGACAGTTTGGCATGATTGGAGTCGGAGAATTGAAATATGGGAAAACATTGGCATGAAAAAGTCCGCTTTTGTGTCAAAATACGTATATTAGAACAATGCTATATATAAATCTAAAGCATATACTAAATTGCGCTTTCGAGATATGAAAACGCAAGCTGAATTTCGTCAAACGTCCCGGTAGAACGGAAGATATAAAATTTTCCGATTTTTCTCCCCGCCCTGTACGTCTGTGCTGTTCACATATTTTTAGAGTTCCTGTGTAATAGTATTTCATTATCACATTCATAGCAGTCACATGTGTTATTCACTTATTTACTATTCGCCTAAAATTCAGTTATGTATAGAATGCCTGATAACTAAAGGTGACGCTGAGAAATGCAAATTAGTGTGTAGAGTTGGAAATTTATGTGTTCATTGAAAAACATGTGTGGCTCCTTTATACAGAAAGCTCCATCTGCTTGTCATTTTATACCGGTTACTGGTACAGAACATTTGAAGATGGGACTAGAAAATATTAAGTTCATTATACCACAACTCAGCCGCTATATCTGTGGTGAGAAGTTTTCTTTAATTGCATTTAGATTTTTGAATTTCATTACCAGGTAGTCTATCAGAGTTTTATGTTTGTTTCGTAAAAGCTTACTCTTTTGGAGTTCTTTCAGCCATACCTGGCCATTTTCAACTCCATACAGCCAGAAATGTAGATCTTTGGTGATTTCTTACTCGAATATGCGGTGATCGATGGTACCTGTTGAGCCACATATGCATGAATCTGTGCGGCGCAATCCGAAGCGAAAGAGATAGGCTGTAAAAGGGCCATGCGCCGTCAGAAAATACGTCATTGCGCTGCCTGTAGTGGTTAATTTCTTTGAGGGGACCGGGAGGAAATTAATTGTTCTCAGTGAGCTGCTGCTTCTAGATAGGGAAAGGCGCGGAACATATGCCTGTTTACCATTGTTAAACACCAGGCGTCCCTGTCTTCCGTCACCTGTCACCTACCTGTTAGCTGCTGTGTTGTGTTAGTTTACCACAGGGACATAAGTTCCCGTTCCAGTCTTGATTTAAGATGGGATAATGGAATTGGTAGAGAGATGGTTGGGCCACGTTGTCGGTATACCCTAGCTCTTGCCAGTTGGTCAGCTGCTTCACTGCCCACTGTTCTGACATGGGCGCGTGTTCAGTGAAGCTTGAGACGGGTATTCTCTGAAAAATAAGATAGTAAATGTTCAAATTCCCTTACTAGTGGCGTTTCCCCCCGGGGGTCGACGTAGAGTACTCTGCGAAGCTACTGGCTAGGATCTGTACCTAGGCAGTCTCGGCCACGGGGGTATAAAATTTATGAACTTGGCGGTTCCCGATGGTCCATGGGGTAGGTCTATACTTGCCTTTCATGGGCCGGGAGGTGTAAGACCTCTCCACCAGGGTATTGGTAGCCAAATAGCAAACTGGACCATTGAGTGTCTGGTCACTGCTGCCCTTGGTATTCCATGTGAAGCCTAAGGAGAGGGGCATCCCGTGTAGTGCTGGCAGGTAGCCTCAATCAACGGCCAGTCATCGCTCCAAGTTGTCATCGCCCACCCCACCGTGGTCTCGGTCCGGCCGAGACGGTGGTCTTGACTGGTCCGTGTTTAGCGGTGGGTCGGCTAAACGTTGAGCGTTTAGCAGCGGGAGCTAGTTAAAATTGTTGGTGTCTCGAGGATGTGGGACCTCGGGCCCAGCAGGTGTGTTTGTTCATCGGTGACGGTGACTTCTTTCTCCCCGAGTGTTCTTAATTGAACGGAAGCCGGAAATTATAACGCTCTTTTCTTGTTGTTTCCTGGCAAATTTCACACCTCCTCTTATGGCTATCAGCTCAGCTTGAAACACTGAATTTGGGCTGTTAAGCTTCGTCTGCCATATTTTATAGAGCAAATTAATTCTGTAAGCACAGATGGTACTTCCGAAACCCATTTTAGTGTTTGATCCGTCGGTCTAGATTCGGATTGGGAAATGGTTTATTGCAGAATTCACTGTTTGGTTTTCTGCGAGCAGATGGTTTGGATGTAGATCGAAATTGTGCTTACGTTCCTCGTAATCTGTTGGATGGTACATCGTATTATTGAATGTGCTGGTTTGGCTCAGTCGTACTACTTTAACTTTTACTGTGTCTTGTTCTATTGTAATGGGATCGGTAGAATGCTTGCTATGACATATGACTGCTATGTCTGTTCAATGCCTGCATCATATGCGCGTTTTTTAACAAAACTAGATGTTTGTAATTATTTTCCACTAACTTTGTCCACAAAATTTAATTTATTTGTCATCAAAAACCTGAAATCCAACACACATAGTGATAAATCAAATAAAATAAACATTGATTATCGTTTTGCAGTGAATGCTTATGAATTGTGCTCCAAAAATAATGAAGTCATTATCGAAACATTTTTACTGCTGTGTTTATATTACGGAAAGACAAATGCATTCTACTTTATTTGAATTAAGTTCTTCAAGCAGTTGCATGCTCATGATACGGTTTCGTAATCTCCGAAACAAGCTAACATTATCAACAACATTTCTGCTCATTTTTAATTAACATATGAATAAGTAATTGTATATTTCTTTTCAGTTTCAGTTATTTAATTTAGATTTTCTTTAAAACTATTTGCTTTTATTACTTTTTATTCTAGCATTTTAAAACATTATTGGAAATACACGATTGCCACATCTTTAGCTTCTGTTTCCAAATGTCTCTTGCTCCCACTAGTGGCCAAGTAGACGAGATGGCCCAACATCGGCAGTTCGTCCTACACATTTTTGAACGGCAAATTGCATAGGATTTTCGTAGTTTTTCTTAAGCAAGGAAATTATGAGACCGCATCTCACAGAAATCTTTTCCTATTAGATTGTTAGCCTTCTGATAGGTTGTTCCTAATCAGTTAACTACCTATCCAATTATTTCTAAAATCTTTCTTTAAAGAAATTATTTTAAATCATTCCCATTTTGAGGTGCAATTTTACGGAATACTATAGAAACAAACAATTCCGCACCGACGTATGTAATATAAGGCCCTAGAAACAGATTTAACTAATTACGATACTGCTGTAAATGCTTCTAAAATTACTAAGTAAATATTTTCTAAAATATAATAGTTTATATTGTTCTAGTTACTATGTTATTAAAATTAAAGACTGTAAAAATCTAAATTATTAATATGCGCATTTATTAAGTACAAGACGCTGAATTTTTAACCAAATAATATTGGCTAAATTTAAAAGATAATTAATTTTTTATACTTTTCTGAATAATAACAATTTGAGAGCTAGTGCGTAGCCATGTGGGAAGAAACAAAAAGCCCATATATTTCGAAAAATGGCAACAAGGCATGCAAATGATAAATGCATGGTATTGTAAAATAGTGTAATATAATGATTGAACACCTGTAGGTGTCTTTGGTAAAAACATTTATATCGTGAAATAGTAAATTCCGAAATATTTAACCGACTGTTTTTGCAAATTTTTAGTGAAATTCTCCAAAGTATTGTTTCAGCAAAACAGCATAAAAAAGTCTTTCAAACATGCGTCTAAATGTATTTAATGACTGTTTGAGATCCTATTTACTTATGATTTAACTAATTTCGATACAAATATGCTTTAGATCTTGAACCAAAGTTGAACTTTCTTTTTCACTATTATGATCATTCAAACTGCTAAGACAAAACAAAATATAACCCTACTTGCGAAAATAAAATATGCAGAGATGTGCTACTCCATAAAATACTCGTACATGCATGAAGATCATTTTTAATATGAAGAAACCCAACATTCATAATGACAATTCATTTTGCACAGTTTTCATATTTTCCCTCAGTTAACTGGGATAAAGGCGGAATGTCTACTAGCTGATTCTCTACCTCACACTTAAATGTTTAAGATAAATATTGTAATAGTTTTATAAGGTATTTCTCCCGCCTTCTTCTCATGCCTTCGTGGTGAAGTGGTCAGTACGCTCGGGGCGTATTCAAGAGGTCCGTGGTTCGAGTTCCGGGGAATCAATGCTCAGTTCTTCAGCTTCCTGACATTAAAAAAATACCTAATGTCTTTACAATTTGACTTGAACTGTTTGAGATTTCTCTGAAGACTTTATCGTCTAGATTTTAATCCTAGCCAATGCCTGTCTGTACGTATTTATCTTTCAGTTGATCTTTATATGAGATAGTGCCAATAAACAAAAACGTATCGAAACAATCTATTTGGAATTAATGCATGTTACTCTTCAAACTGCGGCTTTTGTGTAATGAAACTCCCATCTCCTACATATAATACGCTATCAACGCACGATGTTTTCAAACGTATAGTCCTATTTCTAACTCACATTTTAAGAGTCGGTTTCCTTTTGAAAGTTATCCACGTAACCTGCTTTCTCTTTTATTTAAGAAAGAGCCTTGTATTCTTAAAAAGTAAAAACTTAAAAAAAACTTATTTATGAGCATAACTCAGAATAGAAAGTTATGAGCTGTTTTGCTACATTGTTTCTTTTTATATTCCATAAAACTGTATTTGACACAACAGCGTAGAACTTTTACGCTGAAAAATGCATTTAAACTCCTTTGACAGAATGCTGCTTTGCTCAGTTTATAGGATCTGTATGTCAGCAATATTAAATGAGACTCTGTCACATTGTTCCCAAAGGCACCTTAAAAATCATAGTTCCAAACAAGGATTTACAGCTGCTCATAAAACAGTGACTGGCTTAAATCCAGACCACCTCCTACGTCTCCATTACGCCATTTAATCTCCGTGTTCGTTATAATCCGGGATAGCTGTTAATCATTTTTATGTCTACTGTTAATGTCAAGTATTAACGATGTGGAATGAGAAACTATTCTTTATTTCCAGGTATGTCCCACGGGAGTAGTCAACGAAAACACCTTCAAGGACATTTTCAATTCCTACTTTCCCCAAGGCGGTAAGAAATCTCTCATATTTTTCTTTTTGTTTGAAATAAAAATTATGTTTATAGGTATAAATTTTGCAGAAGTATCGTGAATGGCCCGTTTTACATACTTTATTTTCAAAGACTTGGAACTGTAAATGAAATTTTAGAAACGTTAATGCAAGACTTTAGTTTGACATCTACGCACCTATTCTCGCCTTTTGAGATGAATGAATAAAACTGTAACGTTGTGTCAAAGATTGAGGAAGGTGATATTAGAGGAATCTGTCAAATAGCTCATAGTGACGCCACTTCACCATGCGATTATTTTATAAATGCTTGACAGTTGGTTTACAGATATTTGACAATTTTAGCAAAGATATACGTAATATTTTAAGTCACGTAATTGGAAAACATAAGTTTGATCTTAAAATTAATTTACTTCATGTTATGTTTAGATTTCAGCAAGAAATCTGGATTTTTGAAGTTATTGCAATTATAGGAATATAGCTTTGATTTTCCGAACTGAATTTCGATTCTTTATCTCTTTCTGCCTCAGAATATTGTAGATGTACGTCTAAGGCAAAATATTAACATTAGAATAATATTTCCAAAATTATTATATTAGTTGGAAAGTTTATACACACTAGTCGCATATTTTGATCTTCCATTTTTCTGTGATTCCATCTTCTTGTCTTTTCCATTTTTTACAAAAATTTAGAGCGTAATGGCTTTTCGACATAGTTAAGTTCTGTAAATGTAAAACTGCTTGCGTTTCTTATTCATATTTGTACTCAGCATCTATCAATGCTGATATTGGTTTTTGCTAATAGTTGAAAACTTTCGATACGCTTTCGGTGTATGTTAAAAATAAGGTGCTTTGAAAAATTGGAAGACACACCTTTTTTCGAAAAATAGATTTTATTTCGAACTTCTTAATTTTGAGACGATATAATTAAATTGCAAACACAGTTTTCAGATTGCAAAAGCCGCAGATGTTTTTGTTTACTTTGTATCTTGATCAGTTTTGATTCAAGATGATATATAATGAACTTATATTAACAAATAATTTTACAATATAATGGGATAAACTCGAGAGAAAAATAAGCCGTAAATAATACAGAAATTTATAATGTTTCAGCCTATTTTTCTAAATTTATTATTTATTGCTCGGGAAATTAAATAAATTTAGTTACGTATAAGCTGCAGGGGTTATTGATGAGGTACAAGATGTGTCAAAAGTATCCCGCCGAGGGAAAAAACACTTTACAGCAAAATCATTTGCCATGGTTGCCTTTGAATCTCTGACTTCAGACGACATAGATTTTCTTTGATGGATATAACTAACAAAAAAAAATAACAAGAAGAAGAAAGAAACGGAAAGAAGTGAAAAAAAGTAATAAAGACAACAGATCAAACAGAGTACACAAAGCCTATTACATAATCTAGTAAACATCAAAATTTAATTTGGGCAAAAATAAGTACGTTGAAACGAACGAAAGCATACCTTGCAATATTATGATAAATAACATTTCTTTAAAGGATTTTCATACTTTTTTTTTCATAGGGGGAGGAGAATATTTGATTCTTAATGCTATTCTCCTCAATTAAAAGTACTGATATGTTCTTGCGCAGTAGTGCTGAATTCTGATACTTTTAGTATTGAACATAGTTATGCTTTTAGCACATATATCAAGCGCAAGATGATTACATCACATGAGTATTAGTGCAAATTCATAATAAAATGTATTGTTTTCAAATCCGAGCAAGCTACGCGTTTAGTAAGATACCATTAAGAATGATATACGTATGGCAAGATAATCTGAGGATCGAAAATGTCTTTACAAAATCTTCAAACTTGAATTTATGATGTACGAACTTGATGCAAATATCAACATAAGTATTATTTCGATGCTAGAATAAAATCACAAGATTTCACTGAAGTATGCGTAACGATTCTCTGAAAATATCTTTATATTCCCAACATAAATACTATTTAAGGCAATCCAGTAATACTGCTGAAGCAATAGTCTTGATGTTTAACTATAATTAGACATTTAAAATATTTGCACATTTGTAGAATAATCCATAAGTGTCTTCTTAGGGTTCAGTAGAAAACAAAATTAAAATTATCTTATCAATTTTGCTCCAACGATGCAAGTGAATCAAAAACTAACTTGAGAGGTTTATCAATAGGTTTTCCTATACACTGGCATACTTTTAAGGAGATTTCTACATTTAAGAATATTTTAATTAATTCTGAAATGAAAGGACTATAATTTTAGCATCACTGATTGATAATGATTTCAGATATCGAAAAGTTTAACTTTCAGGAGGAAATTTCGAGAATATTTTGACAAAATTTTAAAATAATTGCTTTGCTTTCTTAATATTGAGTCACATAAAAGCTTACATTTGCAACTAGCTGTTTTAACGCCTATATATCCGACAATACGCACCCGATTATCTCAAATGAACATATGCTTAAAAGGTGGCATTAAGCTTCCATTGTTTGTGAATATAGTTTTCGATTCGTTGCTCGTGTAGAAAGTTATATTTATTTAAAAAATGAGTGAAATATCTGAAGAAATACGCTATGTGATGCTATTTTACTATAAAAAAGGTAAAAACGCTGCAAAAATATGCCAAAACATTTGTGAAGTGTAGAGTGAGAAGGCTGTGAGTGAACAATGGATGCAGGAGTGGCTTGCTTGATTCCGTTCCGTAATTTCGCTGTCAAAATGCACTTCGTTCTGGTCGGCCAGTCATTGAAAAAGTCGATAACATTTTGCAACTGCTGGAGCACAACCGGTACGCAAGCTGTCAGGAATTAGCTCAGGCACTAAACATCATCCGCATGATAGTTTGGAAGCGTTTGAAAAGAACAGGCTACAAAAAGAAGCTCGATGTTTGGGTGCCATATGAACTAACGCAAAGAAATTTGATTGACCGAATTACCATCAGTGAAATGCTGCTGAAACTCAACGAAATCGAACCATTTTTGAGGCGAATCATTACAGGAGATGAACAATGGGTGAAATACGAGAATATCAAACTCAAGCGATGATAATCAAAGGCTGCTGACCCTCCACAAGCGACTTCAAAGCCTGGATTGCCGCCGAACAAGGCTATAATAACTATTTGGTGGCATCGGACCCATCAAACACTCTACATAAACTTGGGACCGACCAGCATTTGCCAATAGAAAGAGAGTAGTGTTTTGTCATGACAATGGGCGGCTACATACATCTTTGATGACTCGGAACAAATTGAAGGAACTTGGTTGGGAAGTTTTGATGCATCCACCGTGTAGCCAGGATCTTGCACCGTCTGACTGCCATTTGTTTCGGTCTCTCCAAAACTCTCTTGATCGTAAAAAATTGGCCGACCGAAGCGCTGAAAATCACTTGGCCAATTTCCTCGATGATAAACCACAGAAGCTCTACACCGATGTAATTATGAAGTTACCCGAAAAATGGTAAAACAGTAACTCCGGCATAATCCAAAGCAATCTTGCCTTGATTAATTTCACAAGTATGTTAATTATGTTAATAAATATGTTATTTATTCTGAAGACCTGTAATAAAATAAAAACATTTATTTATGATATGCACGATTTACGATATAATATATTTGCATTAAGGTACATTCATAATATTAATTCATCTACAATTAACTAGTAAAGATTTACTTCCCTTATTGCATTTGAAAATATTGAACTAAAAATTAATATGTGACGCGCTAACTCTGACATGTGCTTCGTTAAGTTCATTCGACTCTTCAATCAATAATGTCGCATTACCAAAAACTAAGGAACCATAGTCCAGTGATTACTATTCTTGCATAAAGGCAATTTCCAGTACATGCCTGGTAGAGCGAAGAAGTAAACAGACTAATGAAACTCTTTGTATATCAGATTTAGACTTACAGAATTTGCTGACCACCGTATGTGTCTAATATCTACACAGTCATGTATTCTCCACCAGATTTGCGCATTTTGGCAAGCGTTGATAATCTACAGAAAAGGACCCTTGATCCATTACAGCAGCAAAAGGTTTGGACATTCAGGTCTCAAGCAGACTACACAAGTGAAATAGTATTCTCGTGGTATTAAAATATATCCAATGTTTTATTCCAGGATACCTTTTGCATAGTCTTCGCTTCGAACACTAATATATTCCCTGCAGGTGTGATAATAGTCATTGGATAAAGTGTTGCTTTGTGATGGCATTTGACCAATACTGTTCTGTATTGCATTGAAAAGCGCTGTAACTATCGACGCCACGAAGCAAGCCTACTGATTAATTTTCCATTCACTCGAAATTGTTTTCATTGTACAGTGGATTACTTTTTCCTGTCTTCAAGTAGTCCCGCAGTTCCTGAAAATCTCCCAGATAATCTATCTGACACGTGATAAAGCAAGTCGTATTAACTATATACTCTAATTTTTATCTCAGCATGTAGAGACATTAGGATTTCTGATGCAGGAGCCATGAAAAATGAGCAGTGCCCCCGTCGGGACTCGAATCTCGGACCTTTTGAATACGCGCCGAGTGTACTGACCATTACACCACGAAGGCATGCTAAGAAGGCGGGAGAAATACCTTATATACTCCCTCCTTTTTAAAGGGCGACTGGCGATTAGGGGACCCAATCGCCAAATCCTGGTGGTGGAGAATCATCACCCACCCCGAACCTGGACTTCTCGATTACGCGTTGCGTGAGCTACCATTACACCACGAAGGCATGTTGGAATAAATTAGAAAATACGCTATAATCTTAAGATATTTAATTTTATAATAACATATACTAAGCTTCAATGACCATCGAAATAATCTATCCCTTAAATTTTTATATGTACTACCCAAACAAAAGCTACGTGGTCAATACGAGTAATAAATTATTGGAAAATTGTAGCCGACGATTTCAGCCTTTACAAGATCATAAACATTTTTAAATATTGAAGGTTCTTTTTACTAAAATCTTAATCAACACGTACTATACAAACACATATATACTCTAATTATTATCTCAGCATGCAGAGACATTAGGATTTCTGATGCAGGAGACATGAAAAATGAGCATTGCCCTCGCCGGGACTCGAACCACGAACCTCTCGAATACGCGCCGCGTGTGCTGACCATTACACCGCGAAGGCATGCTAAGAAAGCGAAAAAAATACCTTATGACGTATTTACTGTAACCGTGTTATTTAAAAGTTAAAGAACTGGCATAAATTATCCCTGTCGATTTCAAACGTTAATGGTTATAGTTAAAAAAGGAGAAAATATATATAGGAAAAGGCAACACTCGCCATTAGACATGACATCTTAGACGCTATATTTGATTACGGTTTATTTAATTACTTCAAAGCACTCGAGGACTATTTGCCTAAGTGAAGAAGGGATGCCTTCGTGGAGGAATTTCTAAGCGCAGCTAGCTCATGTACTCTTTATACATAGAGAAAACCACGAAAACGCCCACACAGCCAATCTGTTTGCCGGATTCGAACCCAGGCCGAATTATTAGTTTTCAGCAACTTTACCGCTCGGCCGCTGCTGGGCGCTTTAGTCGCTGTAGAATAATTATATTTATTTTATTCTCCATCTTTGTATAAATGTTAGAGCAAATAATATCTAAGGAATTATTTCATTGCTAAGACTCCTAAACAGCTAGCCATTACAAACTTTTCAACTTTTACTATGTTCTTAGACAACGTTTATGATTTGAAAGTTCGTGAAATTTACTAGTAATTCAATGAGTTTATCTTAAAATCAATACTTTTTTGTTTTGACTGCGCTACAGTAGAACAATAGAAAGTTAAGTCTAGTTGCTAGATCAAAGTACATGGAATTGCCATTAAATTTTCGCTTCTATAATAACCTCTAGGGGTCTCTAATACTCGTTATGTTAAGTTCATTTAGTACCAAGAACTTTTGAAGAGATGGACAGCTTCACAGAAAATTAACTTCCATTTTCCGATTTACATGCGCCTCGAATTGAAATTCCGGAATCAGCAGCAAGGGAACCTTTCGATCCAAGCGTCCGTAAAATCAGTGACTGATTTGACATGTCACCCGTCGTAAATGAGATTACATTATCAAGAACTAGCAACTGCTGGAAATGTAATGTCGTCTCTCAGCTGTAGATAGCTCTAAATGTTTACTAAGGTGTATAATTTCTGGGAAGTCAAAATTCGAAGCATTAATTCCTGTCAAAAGAGTTTTGGGAGCTGTCCTGTTAATCATTATATTTTTATTGAATAATATACGTAACATTTTAAAAGATATATGTAACATTTTGCATTTTAGTCCATAAGATTTTTAACAAAATCTAGAGATAATAAATATACTTTTCTTTGTAAGCATCGGGAAGGCAAAATTTTCTTTCATCAAAATCAAACATTCTTCAGTAAACAAACAGAAATTTATATTTTGTGCTTCTTCAAAACTAAATTTACTTCTCTTCGCTTTAATACTGTAACATTATACTAAGAGATTGACCCTATCATTCTTTCCTAGTGTTATATCATAATTTAAAAATAAATATAAATTTAAATGCTTGCAGTGACTTTCGTACTTATTGTCAAATCTTTGAAACTGCAGTAATAATTTATGTATCCTCAAATAATTAAATATTTCAGCTCACTGAATGAAAAATTAATTTATGACATTTAACAATTTTGTTCTTTAACTTAATTTGGTAATTCAATTTTTTTGAATATAGATGTTCTATAAATTATACATATATACATTTAATTATTCAATTAATATGCTTAGAAGCAGTATTTAATGTTGTCGTTTCCCACAGCTGTCCGTGAAAATATTTTATATCATATGTGATAAAAAATTAAATTATGTTTCAATTAAAAATGCTGTGTTTCAGTTCAAGCTTCAGAAATTTCTGTGGTGCAAAAACCCCTCATTCTTTTGCGAGTGGTTAAGAAAATATATCTTAGCCTATCACTCGAAATTAAGTCAGGCCTGATCTATCTCATATTATTTCAATGTATAATCTTTTGTACAGTTGTCAATTAATATTTCCTCATTATGTAGTTTAGTGTTTATACAGATGGTCCCAGATATAGTGCGACATGTTTACATGGTGTATTCGGAAAATTAGAAAGTAAAAAATAGTTTCCGTACATCGATTCCACTTTCACAGGCAAGTGAACTAAAACGTTGAAATAATACCATAACACATTTTTTTACTATTTCGCTTTGCCCATTCGCCGACTTAAACACAAAATTTTTTATATTCTGCATCTCTAATTTCTGAGAGCTGATTCTAATAAATTAGTTCGTGTCATAACTGATCAGTTTAAATTTGTTTAAGGTGTTAAACTGAAATCCACATATCGAGATCATAATTCTGTTTGTTTTTAATCTTTCTCTTTTATGGGTTTTTTTATAATTTTTAACGTTTTTGTTATTTTTAAGACTTCTCGAACTATTTTGAAGACTTTTCGAGACTCTCTTGAACATGGTAGAAAGACTGAAATGTGAAGATATGCAGATTATGCAATTTTAAAAACAAAATTCTTGATATTAGTTCATAAAAAAGAATTATTGTTCAATGTTGTCGAAAGAACTTTGTTTAGCAAATTGTTTAATGGAAAATAACTATTTCCATCGATTCCAAGTGCAGAATATTTATTAAAGGGAAATATGATTAAGACTAAATTAAACCCCTCAATTAGGAAACACAGGTGATTATGGTTAAAGTTACTCTATTTAAACCTGTAGAGAGGCCGTTCTGATACATCGATTTCGTTGAAACTTCCTATATACATTATATTATACTTGCTGTATTCGACCATGGGGAAATGAATACTGTAATAAATAATATCAGTTTAAATTTTCACCACAAAGGGAAAAGAGGACGCATAAAGGACAAAAAGCTCAAATTTCTAACACAACATTTTGTTTAATCATAGCATTTGCCCAATGTGCATTCCGTTTGCGAATATCACACGTTCAAAGCGTAGTATAGCGTATTTAACAGTAGTGCGAAAGGTTTTCGATCATTTGCGCCACCATGATGTGTTATGCTGGCTTTAAATTCAAGAGCAGTCCTTATACTTCCGCCATATACATGGTCTTTCAGGAATTGGACAGGAAATCAATTCCAAAGAACGAGGAGGCCAGATAATCAGAAATAACCCATTGATCTCCAAAGTGGGCATCAAAGAGTGCCTTCACGGGTCCAGCAATGTGAGGTGGTGCACCATCTTGAATAAGGGCAACAGTCTAAGATATTCTCGTTCTTGTAAGGCAGAAATTACATACTGCTGAACAAGTTCACAGTAATGGATATAACTTCCCGAGTGTCCACTGTAACTGGCAAATTTGAGGAGGGTTCTCCTCAAAGAGTAAGAGGCCAAGTATGAAATCAGCAGTAAACTAATACAAACAGTAGAATAATCAGGATGCAGAGACCTCTCATACACAACAGTAGGACTTGCAGTATATCACATGCGACAGCTCAGAGCACTAACTGCTCCGTCTAGGTTTAAATGCGACGCGTCCGATAGCAAAACTTTGCAAGTCTATGCATTGTCAACGACTATCCTGTCCTGAAGAAGACTAGCAAAATCAATGCGTTTATCCGAGTTCGCTGGATGGGTCTGCAGAAGTCGGATCTTATATGGATACCAAGTCGGATCTTATATGGATATGGATACCAATGGACTGCAAAACGTTTCGTACTGGTGAACAACGGAGACATAAAATCATGTGGCACCGCTCCAGTTCTTCTTGAAGAATATCGGAAAACGAACATTCTTTCGAAAAGGACAAGCGCAACTACTTCCACTGCTCCTTTTGAAATGCGTTTCCATCCTCTTCATCGCAGTGCGCACAAGTCCCCAGTCTCTGTACAGTTGAAAAATTCTAACAAAACTACTTGATCAATAAAGCACGATCTTTCTTCTCTAAAGACATGGTGAAGAATTATTTTACGGTATTGACAACAGGATTTTTAAAACTCTCTAAATTTGCATAACGCCCTTTCAACATTTCGTTAAAAGCACCATCTGTCGATCGAAATTTAAGCTATTAACTTTTATTAAAGATTTTCCCCCGTGATCTATATCATACATACCAAGTTTCAGGAAAGTATATCTAACAAAGCGGGTACATAGGTCTGAATAGGGTAGCTGTAAGTATATCCAACCGTTATAATTGGCATGCAGATAAAAAGCTCCAACCCAGTTATACAGATATTATTCTAAAAGTTGCGATACTGTTTGTCTCGATAAACTAGGATTATAATGTAATTAGGTCGGCATATGGTCTTATTCTAAATATTAATATTTATTTCATTATATTTTTAGTTAGTGTTTTGCATTCTTTGAGTATTATATGTTGTTTTTATTTATTTGTTCGATATATATTAGCTTAATTAGCGTATTTTAAGTCATAATTTTAGAGTCTATTTTTGTTTAAATCAATTTATGGCCACGAATGTTGTTTCTAAGTATTTTTTTTTTCAAATATAAAATTGTAGAGAATTTTTAATAGATCAAATTAGTTATGAAAATAGCTCAATTAGAAACAGAGATATGTACCTGAGATCTGCTAATAGTCACTAGCAAGAATTTTGATAGCTACGTTCGCGAAATTTGGTAATTTCTCACCGACTTTCTGTAAGTTTTCAAACCCCCTCCCAGAAGTGATTTTTTCACAAGCTTATATGAAGGTTATCACATATAGGTCCATCCACAAGTTTCAAGTTAACAAAGCGTATCAACAAGTTTTTTTTGGGGGGGGCATATTATGGCATTTAGTAACGAATTGCGTTCTTAACCTTTATGATGACATACCCCATACTGATGTTTTTGCATATGCGGACGACTTTGTTGTCAGAACAGAAGCCATTGAAAAGCCATTTACATCCAAAAAACAGCTTAAACAATCTCGCAAATTGGTTCGAGCAGCTTAAACAGATCGTTTCGCTTAATAATGTATTATCACAAGCTATCAGTGTTGACATTCGACTCACAAGAAAACTGTCTGTGTCTTTTAATGCTACCCCAGTTAAGGTTGCTCAAAACCTTAAATACCTTTATGCCGTAATTGATGATTAACTTAACTGGCTTAGACATGTGAAATACGTAAAAGACAAACTAATAAAGTTTTCGAATTCGCAGCAAAGAACTATTGGCCTTACCTTTACAAATATAAGCAAATCTGTCTTCCTTACACTTGGTCATAAAACTTGAAACAGCTGCTGTACGTACCATTAAATCCCAACATGTCTTATTGCAACGCCATAAGGTAGTTGCCAAAATGTGTTGCCATAAGATCGTATGTCCTATGGCAATACATCTATGCATACAGTGATTATGAACATCATGATATTGAACCTCCATGAATCCCTGCATTCTTAGATTTTAACTGCAGTTTGAGCTACTCCCTTAGCTTTTTTACAAATGGCTGTAAAAGTCATAAAGGAACAGGCTGGGGGTTTTTGTGCTTATATAGATGAGAGACAAGTCAACAACTGGAATACGAAATTCAGAGATCACAACACAATATATCAGGCGAAATTACACGGTGTTGAACAAACCGTAATTTATGTCAAGAGTTTGTCAGGCAGCACCACATTATTCTTGGACCCTATTTCTAGTCTCACTGCAGTTAAGAATCCAATAAACAAAAACCTAGCATTTTAAAATATCCAAAGACTCTTTCTTTCTTTGCCTAGAAAGATTAGCCCGTTGCTTTGTTGGGTGCCATCTCATACTGGTCTCGTCGGCAAAAAAGCGGCAGATGAACTAGCAAGAAAAGCTTCAGTTCTGATCTTCTGTATTATACAGCATACCATTACTAGCATTTTATATGAAGAGATGCACATTTCAGACTTCTTCAAAAGTAGCAGGAGAGATGGAATTCGAATTGACTGCTCGAGAACTTATAGGTTAAGTTTCGATCAGGGAAAGGAGCATAGATTCCAGATTCTGTTCATTCCGCGTAGGCCATGGTTCTTTCCCATCGTGTGTGTATCGTTTCAGCATTAAAGGGAATGATCTTTACGGATGTGGTGCACCCGGCAACCAAATTTTTATGTTTTTAACTGTTCGCATACGGTATCTACTCATCTTCTTATTTCATCTACTGAACATTGGGGAACAGCAGAATGGATTAACATTGAATGGAAAATAGCAGAAGCATAGCAGCAATTAGAAAAATAATCGCAGCATTTACTAGTTCTGCATCATTTGATTAACTTTTACAAGCACCTAGTTCTGTATGATTCTGTATATAGAATATATTCTGCTTTTCTGAATGTGAACTAATAATGCATCTTTTATTTGCATTTATATTCATTATTGATATTATATATTTATGTAAACAGCATACATTTTCTTAGTATTATCTATAGTTTATTTTCCGTTGCTACTCTTACAGTATATCTTCTTCTGACAGTATATAGTTTACTGGTAATTTGCAAATGTCATTCTTCAGAGTTTGACAGACTTCAGACAAACAACATGTGGACACATGTTTTTTGTCCACATCAATAAACATTTGCAATATCTTTCCCTTTCTCGTGGCCTTCTTCAAACATCGGATGTTTCTATTTTAAATGTAGCGTCCCTGTTTACCAGCCAAAGGGTTGGTCTATTCTTCCGGATTTTTTCACTGGTTGGGTATAAGCTGCGGTTTACTTAGTTTACAGGAAAGCTGCCTTTCCTTAGCAATGTACTGAAGTTTCCAGAAAGGCTGGGAATCATTATGAACATGGCTGCATTGAAGATAAGAGTTCAATTCAAAGAATTAGCTGAATTAATTAATTCGGTATTGTGGGATTACTGCTTTAGAGTTTAATCTGTGAGCGATACCGATGATCTACGATATTTGTCGCAATGTAAAGGAAAATTTATTTTATCTACCTAATTCTCCTTGAAATATTTACGGCTGTTTACTGTTGCTTTCATTTCCATAAAGCATCTATTTATCTTGCTCATGCGTAGTAGTTAATAAAAAGATTTTATAAACCAACAACACTCAACAGTAGTATGTAAAATATGTTAAACATTTTCGTAGTAGAAATATCATTAAATTAAAGCAGATTAATAAAAATATTTTAGCAACGAAAAAGTATCTAATTTATACTTAGCTCCGTGTAGCTCATAAATACTTAGTAAAGTAAACTTTTAAAAAGGAGAAAAAATAGATAGTCTTATAAACAACGGTAAACCAAAGCTAACTTACCTGAAACTGCTTTTTATAACGAATTCTCACTTTGAGTTAATTGTTGAAAACAGGTGAAAATGCCTTTCAGAAATTTATTCTTGTTCCCCTTTTGCATGGTTGTATTTAGATAACATGCGAGTACTTGCAAAAATTTCCTTAATTACGCAACGCTGCTAAACGAAACGTTATGTAAAAATGCATATTAATATGTCTAAAGGAGAGAATAAGTAGCAGTCACGTAGTTTCAAGCACGAAACAGAAAAGTACATTGACCTCACAGGATAAAACAGGGAAAAATAAACTTGATGCTTAAATCAAAACCAGGCATAGGTATGATGATATTTGCTATTTATTGTTTTTCTAGATGCTGAAGCTTTGCATGATATTCATTAGTTGCTGTTTTCTATCGAGCTGTCCGAGATAGCATAGGCCTAATTATTTCAATTTTTCTTTCCGTTTTGATACAATATTTCCGTAAAGTTGTCTTTGTAGTTAAAGAAGCATCTGAAATTTCTTAGGATTCTTAACATTATTTTGCCTAACAATTACAGTTTTGTGCCTAGTCAATTTTTTCCTTTGTGTTTCAGTTCCATCTGCTATAAGAAAAAAAAACTTGTACAAGAATAAATAGTAACTAGTTTAAGGATATTTAGTCTGACTGCTAATATCGGTAGTTGTGGCAAAGCACACTAGGGCTGCCTCATTAAGGAAAGGGATGCCTTTGTGGAGAATACACTAAGGAGAACTGGCTTGTATTCATATTATACATGGGAGAACCATGAAAGTGTGCATACAACTCTTTCGTGTTCTGAAGTTTGAACTCAAGTCGAACTATCAGTGTTCAGCAAAACCACTGCTCGTCCATTAGTAAGCCATCAGCAGCACGAAAAGAAAGCTTAGTAAGATAGAATCGAGAGATAATTTAGTATAGAATACACTTAGATTTATCTTCCATATGTTCTGTTTAATTTTATTCTGTACTGTACCTGAATGCATGGAAGATACATGACTTGCATAATAATGAAATGGGCTAAGCGTGTTTGTAGATATTCCCATCCATAGTATGAATATAAATTGGTTTCTCTTAGAACATTCATAAGGTATTTTCTCCCTCCTTTCCACATGCCTTCGTGGTGTAATTGGAAACAAATTAGACGCGTATTTCAAAGGTCCAGGGCTTGAGCCCCCGCAAGGGCACTCCACATTTTTCAAAATAAACTAATGACTCTACAAATGGCGCCCGAACTAAAAGGAGGGGAACAATAATTCGTCATCACCAGGATTTGACGACTGGATGGAAACATACTTGATGCGTAATCAGGAGGCCTAGGACGAGGGCACTCGACATTTTTCACATCGCTTATTTCAAAATAACCTAATGACTCTACACGTTGCCCAGGAAAGCATCTTTCATCATTACATTAGCATACTTGCCCTTGTGTTTTCTTTATGAATTGACCTTTATGGATTGACGGCATGGTAATTATTTATACATTCTAAGTGGACTAAAAAGGCAAGAAAGCCCCCTAATTCATTTAAGTTTGATTAGATTGAAGTTCTCCGCTATAACAAATATTTCTCCGCTGGTAATGTTAGGCTCCCTTTTTTTCACAGTTAAAATGCAAATAAACAATACACAGTTTTTCGGCTTCCTCCCTATTTTCAGTACAGTTCTTCCTGAAATATTAATGTGTCGAACTTCCAAAATAAGTTTAAGCGTTAAAAGCAATCAAGCATAAGCAGAAATACGTTTTGTGTTTTCAAGTAGCACAGAAGACTAGAATAAAATCATTCTTAGCATGGATGCAACGTTTACCTATGTGAAGGCCCCGAAATACATAAATTTTAATTACTGCTTTTTTCCTTTAGAAATATTGTTCAGGAACTGAAACTTATTTGTATACTGACCGCTGCACACACACATAAAAAATGGCGCTGTTGACACTGTTTGATGAAATTCCTAAATATTTGGTAAGCGGATTTGAATTAATAATTCGACTCAAATAAATATACTACAAATTAATATTATCTTTACTCATCAAATTGAAATGCTTTCATTCAGTCAGATGAAAGTTTTACTGAATGAAACAATATCAAGGATGCTGAAATTGTTTTATTCGCATTCATTTATTTCATGGCGAAAGATAAACCGAAATCCTATATTATCTTTAAATCATAATACCATGACAAACTAGGAAAGTTTTAAGGCACAACACAACTGGACAGGGACCAGGGCCTTGGCTTCACAGAGCCTTATCTCGTTCTTGGCTCAGCTTCAATAATATCATGATGAGAATAATTTCAATCGGAAAATGGTATTCTCGGACATTTTCTCCAGAAAACTAGGAATTTCTTACTATATTCTAATTGGCAACAATGGCAAGACTGCATTATTATAGCATGTCCATCGTCCGTATCTAGGCCTAGTTATTACGACCCTACAGCATCATTACTCATTTAGTCGAAAAGCGGTAGACAGTTGAGTCGGTTTGTGCCTAGGTGTGTGAGATTGTGAGCTATGCACATTTATTACAGGTTAGCTTTTATACAAGTATTTGATAGCATATAATATTGTCTACTTAAAATCTATAGGTAAGAACAAAGTACCGACTTTAAACCCCCACAATTGCTTTCAATATTTATTTTAATTATTACGATTCAATATAAGTCAGAATGAATCGCTTTGAAAGTGGAGTTACGAAACAAGAAATCCGTTGATAAATTACCGAAACTGACACAATTTTTATTGATACAAATTCTGTATCTACACCTACCTCTACCACTTAAATACCAGTATATCCAACATACACCTGAAGTTGAAGGAAAGGTACAGCGGAAACCAGCTATTTAAGTATTCAAGAAGAAATAATAATACCTACTGAAAAAATACACCGACTGATGAGGTTATGGACGTTTCAAATATTTTGTTGAAAGTACATATTCAGGGTTGTGGCCTTTATATATCGACAACAATTTACAGTCGTACAGGGTCCGTCAGTTTATTCCAATAAACATAATTATTTTGAAAAATCAGTACGTATATATAACGAACGAAATGATAAAACTAAAACAAGATAAATAAAACAGAGAAATCGACAACCTTGCATTCGGCGTAAATTTTGTAAAACTTCAATTGATTTCTAGGGCAAAACGGGTTCCCCTTCATCAGGAGCAAAAATTCTGCAGATCGAGAAAGCGAGTGTCGACCATATTTATACCCTACAGGCAACCCAAGTAAGGAGCCGATAGCGCCATCTGTCGGCAGAAGTAGTAACAAAAAATGCAGGGTTAAGTTAGAATTTTAAAGGCATTATCCTGAAAGCTGGTTCTAATAGGGAATTGGATTTTCTTGAAGTTTTTCACATTCACAAAAAATTATCCTGCTTAGTCAATGACTTTAATTCCAATCCAGTCTTGCCTAATGCCTTTAAAATTCTACTAACTTAAGGCTGTCGATTTCCCTGTTTTATTTTCCCCGTGATTCTCGTGCATCTTAAAACAAGATATTTATCTGCGATGTTGTACAAGAAACAGTTACCTAATGGTGAGGCTATATATCGCGAATGGCTAATATATTCTCTGTCACAAGGAAACGTATACTGTTTCGTATGTAATTGTTCTCATCTATCAATTCTACATTCAGCACTAACGGATTCAATGATTGGAAGGATGCAAATACGGCTACTTCACAGCATGAAAACTCATCTGATCACAGAAAGTGTGCGATGAGTACCGCAGTCATTTACAGTTATCTAGTCGTGTAGATCTTCACCTTATCACACAAGGCATTGATGAACGTCATTACTAGAAAAAAGTGCTGAAGAGAGTAGTGGCTGTTATAAAATTCTTAGCATCAAGAAGACTGCCTTTCAGAGAGGAAAATGACTGTCGGTTCAGTAAAAAATGGAAATTATTTAAGTACTTTGGAACTTCTAAGTAAGTTTCATCCATTTTTGGACGAACATATCAAAACGTACGGCAATTCTAGATAAGGTATTCCCTCTTATCTATCTGCTACAATTTGTGAAGAATTTACAGAAGTCATGGCGTCCAAAGACCTGGCAACTATCGTCACTGAAATACAAAAAGCTAGATATTACTCTGTTAATTCTATCCCAGATGCCACTCATGGAGACCAACTAACATTTATTGTACAATATGTCCAAAATGGGGCACCGTCTGAGAGATTTTTACAGTTTATTCAAATTAATGGACATATTTCAGAGTATCTGATGGATGCTGTAGTTTCTTTAATCTTTTGAAACTAACCACATTTCACTCAGTGATTGTAGAGATCAGTCATACGACAGTGCCTCGAATAAGTCTGGAAAACATTCGGGATTCCGACTTCAAGAAAAAAGTAATTAAGCTGTATACATACTGTGTTCAGGGCATTCTTTGAACTTAATTGGCATTCAAGCAGCAGAATGTAACTCTAATGTAAAGATTTACTTAGTATTTTGTCCCAAAATCTCTAGAATTGTTTCTCATCTTCAACCCATCGTTGGGTTATACTGACTTTAAAATTTGAATTCTGATAAAAATATAATTATATTGAAACGTTTATCAAAAATCCATTGGTCTGCACGCGCAAAAGCAATTAAAGCAATATACAGAAATTGTCATGGGCCTTGATTATTTAGTTAATGATGAAGGCAGAGAATACTCGACTTTCTGCAAAAAATTCAAACACATGATGAATGAACTGGAAACACTTTTTTTAAATATCTTTTGGAATGAAATTTTGACTCGTTTTGACAAATTGAATTTATTCGTCTGGAGTAAAAATATGGATTTGTTGACAACAGTGAAGTTGTTAAAATCTTTAAAGATGTATATAGAAACCGTAAAAAAAACCCTTTTGATTATTATGAGTCAAAAGCCTGGGGAACATTTTTATAAAAGAGTACCAAAGTGTTCATAACCGTGTAAGACAAAGCAGCACTAAGGCAACATTCCTTGAAGGAGATAAAGGCACAGACGTAACTTTCTAAAGCAAGCACAGCCAGAAATTTAAAGTAAAAATCTTCTTATCAATAATCAACTGTCTAATTTACAATATACAAAAACGCAATAAAAAATACGATGAGGAATTTGAACTGTTTGGGATTTTTGAAAATATTTGTAATTTGGACGAGAGCGAAATTAAAATAACATGCGAGAAAATATCGAAATTTTATGATAAAGCTGTTCATGGGGAGGAATCGAATTTGGAATGTCAACATTTCAAGTCATATCTAATCATTGATGGCAAAAAACTAAAGAAAAACCAAAGAGAAGACATGAAAAAAGGGAGATTCATAAGAAATAAAATTTTGCAAATTCGGATGACGATGAAGGACAGTTGTTGGATGAGGAGATGGGGATTGATATCAACACTATAAAATATATACATATATAGTGAAAGACTAGAGTTTTCCCAAATACTGAAATAATAATGAGAATTTTCTTGTCGAAGACGATTTCTAACGCGAGGTGGTAAGCTTTCACTTTCAAAACCCAACTGCACCAAAATTTATTGAGAAATCGTATGATTCAATCTCGTTTGAATAATTTAAGTTTGATACATATTGAAAATTAAATATTATTAACAGTTGATTTTGAAGAGATAATTAATGATTTTTCGAATTAAAAATATAGTAAACGAATTTTCTAATAAAACATCATTTTATTATGGATTCTTTTATTAAACCTTACATTTAATGAAATAAAAAGGACGGAGGTAGGGCATACTTTTGCATAGGGGTCCAGGGCCTCAAAAAGTCTTAAGACGCCCCTGACTTAAAAATGCTTTGCAGAAATCTTCAGTGAAGTAATTCGCACTTCATTTCGTTTTCTGGATCACTAAAAACCGACCAGTGGCTGAGAGTATGCTGGTATTCCGACGAAAGTTTGAACTCCAATAAATAAGCAGGCATTGGAAAGTGTTGTCATATTTTCTTCATAACGTAAATAAAGGCCAGTTTTTCTTGAAATTCCTCGATAAAGGCATTATTTTCTCTAGGCAGCCAGACCTCGTGTACTTTGCTTTATACCTTTGCTAAATGATCCAAATCCATATACATCTATCTAACTTAGATTATCTACATCTACATTACCTTAGACAGACCTCGTGTACTTTGCCTTTTCTTTAGATAGACAGACCTCGTGTACTTTGCCTTAGACTTTTGCTAAATGATACAAATCCATCTACATCTACCTTAGATTAGCTATATCAATATTGCCTTAGATAGACCTCGTGTACTTGCCTCTTCTTTATGTAGACCTCGTACACTTTCGATCATTTAGCATCAGCACGTTTTCTTCTGTGGTTATTTAAAAACATACTTTAGAAAAAGTATTGGAACTTTTATTTTTATTTAGAATAAAAATCTCAGCTGTTTGACATTCCGTGTATTCATTTTCTTTTTAGATGCATTTAATATGCTGTCTTTAAGAAATTTAAAAGATGATCTCTTCAAAATTAGGTTCCTATTACGTTGCTTATAGTTTTGGTTTCACGCAAAACTCATGTTGTTGAAAGAAAAAAGCCAAGTTTTCCAAATGAAAAGGAAAAATTTTGTTATTTATAATGGCTTCTTTTAAGTGAAAAAATGTTATCTAAATTCCTGTTAGAATCGTATAATTTTAAGCCACTATAAGGAAAGCGTTTCCAAACATGTAAATATACGATTAAAAATCTGGAGCTCTTGATCTTAATAGTCCAAAGGGGCAATTTTCCCAGAAAAATTATTAATTTCGTTTTGGCATTTTGCGTTGATTCACTAGAAACGGTGAATCACTTTTTAAACTGTTGCCACCAAATATTAGAACATTGTATTACATTAAAAGAAATTAAATAATGAAGAATCTGCATAAATGTATATATATATGTTTCTCGCATTGTGGCAATACAAGGGTACCAAGTAAACAAGAGCCATCAAAATTTGAATAACGTAATCCTGCACTGAATATGGCCATCTGGAAGCCCTAATTTGGAATTTTTTTATCATCGATTTCATATTTTGTAACGAATTTTTGATGAACAAACTCGACGGTTTCAAAACGAGCAATGGCAATACTATAAGAAAAAAAATCGCCAGGGCGCGAAACTGTGTATCAGAAATTCTAATGGTAGGCTCATTTTAAATTATTTTGCGATATTGCTGTTCAGCTGAATTGTATGGTTTAAGTGCGAAGAACACGATATTTAATAAATAAAGGTAGCATAGAAAACGTTAAAAATGCCCCTTTGGGCCTAATATAAAATCTGAAAGTTTTCAGATTTTTTTTATAATAAGTTTTAATTTTTTTAGCGTAAATTTTCCATTAGTCTCGAAATGCGATTTTGCATGCTGCACTATAAATGCGTTGTTTCATTTTTCATTTGAGTATGTTGCCATTCAGAAAAACGTAAGATATTATTCTTTCATATTTAATCTGCCTGTTATTAATAAACAAACTAAACAATTTGAAAGCAATAGGTGTCTATCTTAAAAATACTATTATTTTACTTTTCAATTTGGTTGATTTTAATAAAAATGTATTTACTTAAATATATCTAATTAAAAACATTAATTTTTTTACATAATTATATTGCATGTTTTTTTTACTTTTTAAATATATAGAAGATGTATAACTTTTGCATGTTAGTCTACATGCATATTCATATAATATCCTGCGAAATGTTCCGCTATTCTACCTGGCCATCTTTATCTATCCTGCTAAACCATATTAAGCTTTAAGAGAGCTTTTCAGCAATCGTTAAAATCTGAACCTTTCCGATATTTGTTTGTGTGTTAAAATAGTCACCGCAGTTATTCGTGCTGGTGTATTTCCCCATATTTGCCTTTTGAACATTTTTTTAATGGAATTAGCTGATAATCGTTGTAAATTTCGAAAAACTTGAATTCTACATTGTTCAAGTTTAGCTTACAGAAGCTTGACTGTAATATTAACGTAAGCTAAATGGGAAAAAAATCTTAAACTTAACTGGATACTTTTCGAAAGTTTTCTTATTTTACTTTAATGAAATTAATTTAACTTACTTTGTTAATTATAAAAATTCATTTTTATGTGGACAGCGTTTCAACAAAAACAAACTGATATTTAAAGCTAGTAGCTGTTATTTAATGTCAAGTATTGTATAAATTCAAGAAAGTGATCTCTCATATCGTCTGCTTCTCGAAGAATGGAAGAATTCGAAACTTGAATTCTTTTGTTTCTATCATTGCGAATAAAATGCTTTATTAAATCTTTTATTAAGAATTAATAAATCATCCTAATGAATAATTTAAAACTTTATTTATTTATTCATGATCACAAATAAAATGTTTTTGAAATGCCAGGAGTAAAATCCATATTATGTCTCAGAGAAAAGAAAATTATTTTTAAAGGTTTAATCATTAACAGAAAGCGTGGATTAGAGATTTTGTATCAACTGAAAGTTCTGTGATGTATTAGTATGTTTTGGAGGGGAAGATTCGAAGGAGAGGAACTCAGTCGCTGAGATTTTAAACCAAGTCGAACTACCAACGTTCAAACATTTTACCACTAGATTGCTAGTGAATCATATAGTAAGATTTAGATTGTTAAACACAGCGGCATTAATTACTCAAGAAGTGGCATGTGAAGTAACTAACTTAAGACATGGATTTCGGATAAGGGGAGATTTAAAACTTGTAAAACGAATTTATTACAGTTTGTAATCAACTTAAGATGCAAGGTTTCTAAGACGAAATTTCGAAAACTAAAACTGGTATTTCTAGAGTGGTTATTTAAATATAGGTAAATGCATTTCCTAATTCTTATTCATAATTCTTATTTATATGTCACATGCGTTGCTAAAAGTAAATATTATTTTTTATAAATAATTTCCTTATTCTTATAACGCAATTTCGCAATATATTATCAATCAATAACCTAAAACAGGCCATAGTAATATTGATAAAGCTTTACATTATACCATGAACGTCAAAATGGTGGAATTATGAATGATTCAAATTGCGTTTTCGTATAATATAACTTTGACAATCCTTTGTTTGATAATCTTTATCTATTGTTAGATATTATTAAGAAGATATATGCTCATGGAGATTTTAATCGATGTTACAGTTTTCAAATTCAGTATATATTTTTTTCCTCCTAACAGAATGATTTTAATACTTAAAGTTTCTCAATATTTCAAGTAGAATTCACTTTTAAATGAAGTCTTCTACTTTTCAGTTTCAGACTCGGATCATGTGAAGTGAGGCGAATAATAAAATATGGAAAGCCAGTTGTGCGTAATTTAGTTAACCGCACGAAATGAAATCTGCCATCTTTGGAAAGTCGAGGAAGTGGAAATAATAAGAATTACCAACTTTCTTTAGCTTGCTGTAATGAATTAATTGCTTTGGGAGAATTTGTTATTGGCATAATATGAAACTTGGGAGAGGAAGAATTAATTCCTGTTTGCCAAAGCTCTATAAGTTCGAAAACAGGGTCTGATTTGTGGATAACAGAGTGCGAGACTTTGTTCTAGAATGTTGTTTGAGAGTAGATTTCGAATTAGTTCTTACCCAAAAAGAGTGGATTTTCTGAGGAATGTTACAACGTTCAAAGAAGCATTTATTTAGAAATCTTTATATGATAAATATAAATTGTCTTTTTGCACCATAATGGTTTTAAAACACGGTTTCTTTTCAAGACGTTAAAAGAAAAATCTTACCATATTAAAATTTTGATTCGATCTGACCTGTTGTAACGTAACACTCGCCAAGCAACTTTTGACTAAACGATATGTACCTCAACATTGCTTCCTGACTTCTGTTAAATTACATGTATAGCTCTTAAAATAGTGTTTGTGTTTTTAAAGTACCTATACTAAAACTTTAAAGGATGTCCTTCTATTTCCTTTTTTATTTATTGAAATAACTAACTTGTGATTTATATTCCCTCTGCTCAGAAATATATTATACCGAAATAAGCTGATGATGAAAATATGTCTCTTACAGGAAGTTCCCTCATATGATTTTAAATTGACAACTATCTCTAACGAAGAAGATATTTTTAATTTAAACCAAAAATATACTATTCGGTATTCAAATAATTATAGACAAACATAAACGCAGTTTTACCGGATTTAAACTTAAGTACTTCCTTAACTTAAATAGAAAATTATCTTTAATTTGGAATTTTACGTAATTGATAAATAATGGTCAGAAGAATAGTCATTCCTGATAATATTCATTAGCAATAAGTAAGGGAAGAACAATCGAACCCTCGAATCCAGTAAATCTTAAAAACGATTCGAGTTCGAAAATTCGTATGTTCGAGCAGTTTTCATTATTTGAATCTTTCGAATCCTCACTTTTTATGTTTCGTCGTCAATTTTTATTGTTGCAACTCGCAAAATACGTTTTTATTGTAGAAAATCAGAAGTTATGAGGCAGCTTCCGCAGCGATTCTTGATAAACCTCAAATCAAAGAATACATTTTCATGCAGGTAAGTACTGTAAAATACTGGCATCATTTTCTGATCAGAAGAGATCAATTAACCTTCACTGGAAAGCTATCTGAAGAAATCTGGCCCTTTTGTGTTATTATTTGAAGGAAAAAATCATATTGAACATCAGAGAATTCCAGCTGAATGTTGCATAGTTTCCTTGAACTCTAGCTCTGAATAGAAGATTAAACGATTCCATAATGCTATTATTTGTATTCCGTAAATCTTGAGTTGATATTTCAGATACATATATGAAATGATTTACAGAATACTAATAATAGTATTATGGAACTGTTTAATCATCTATTGGAGAATTTCAATACTATATTTAATATTTTCAAGACTCCGAGACGATAGAAATACAATCCTCCAATAGATTCTATTGGAGAATCTATTGCAGAGTTATATTTCTGTCGTCTCGGAATGTTGAACATATTAAATATGTTAACATGTATAAAACGCTTTCTCTCTCTCTCTCTCTCTCTCTATATATATAGAAAGAGAGAAATATATATATATATATATACTATATATATATATAGCGCTGAAAAACCTAAAATTTCTTTTTGGACTTCAATGCCAGATTATTGCAGAAAGAAAATCATGTCAAATTATTTTCTTCTAAAACAGCATGAAACTTTGCAGCTTATTCTAGAGAACAGAAACTTTCTGTAAATTAACTTTGGGCCAATTTAGACTGTATAGTATATTTTAGAACGATTATCTGAACTTTATCTGTTATAAAATTAAAAAACATGCACGGATTAACCTTTATGGGCGATTATGAAAATTTGTTTTTATATATGACTACTACTATTTCAATAATTTTGTGTATTATATTGCTATTGCACAAAAATATGGAAAACGCCGTAATTTAGTATTTAAAATTAGAATTTCCAGAGGATTTTTTTGAATTTTTCTTACTTGATTAGTTCATAACTTAAGGAAAATGGGCTATTGAAAATTACCATTTCATAATTAACTACAAAAGATTAGAGCTTAGAAAAAGGGGTTTTCCTTTATTTAAAAATCTAAATTATACCGGCTTAATTTTAAAATGATTTTTATTTTTAAGGATTTGAGATGCTGAGGAATTTAAATTTTTGTTTTATTTGGTGAGCATACTGTCTTTGCTGAGGTTAAAGTAAATTGTAAACTGAAATAGAATTGTTCAAGTTTTAATACTCTTAACTATCCTCAAATAAAAGGGGTGGTCTCTGTTGTAACTCAGTCTGTGCAATAATAAGATGAAAATTTTAAAGATTGTTCTGAATAGTAGTATTCTTTTATTTTATGTGCAATAATAAGATGAAAAAAATATATATAATTGTTAAAAGAAATAGTTTGTTATGAATTTTAAAATTTTACTTAAATGAAATAGTTATGCTTTTGATTAAGTAGTAGTTATAGAAATCTGAAGTTGTTTATTTTGAAATTACTAAATTGCTAAAAAAAGGATAAAATGTTTCGCTGTTATAGTTAGAATTTTCTCAGGTTACTTTTCAATCCCCGGAGATGAATGATTTTTATTTAATTGATATTGACCTAATTTGATCTATTTAAAAATAAACACTAACGTTTTTCTTAAAATTTAATATTGATTATTGTGTTTTTGTTCCGTTTAAGTTACATATTTTGAAATACATGATCTATCGTAGATTCACTAACATCAAGGTTCATGGGTTGTATTGGTAAAATTCACAACGCAATGCTAGTTTGGATACTTAGTTTTGAGGCAAAATGTTAACTTTGTTCGGTAGTGTTCCTCCCTAAAGGAGCTACCATTGAACACCTTTATAAAGTATAAACATAACATCTGGTGGAAATGGTAAGAACTCCACTCGGAGTGTTAAACAAATTAAATATATTAACATTTATAAAACGCTTTAGAATTACATATAATCTTCAAGTGAATAATTCCCTTTTACAAAACAAAACAACAAAAATAGATTTGCTTCAGAATCACAGTAGATTTATTACTCATTTGTCGTTTAGATAAGCTGTAATTCTGGCAGAATTTGGAATCGCTTAAGTCTTATCTTTTAACTGTCCAAGATTTCTTAGGAACCTGGGATAGTATCGACTGTTTTTTTACCTGTATATGCTCCACACAGCTGCTCAAAAATCGGTTTCAATCTTAAGACGGTGTCTACCCCCTGTTAGTGTCTATGCCATGCATGTACCTTAAAAATAATAATTAAATCAATTTTCCCCTCTTCATTATGATCCACAGATGTACATAAACTTTGTCTACTTCATGATAATGTCGACCTTACGTGTTGTTGGTTGTGCAAAGCTTGCTGTACTAGGTCTTTCTAACCAGAAATCTTTGAGCGAGAGACATCATTGACTTAGTCTGCTCAAAAACAACTATTCTTTATTCCCTTTTCTTTTCGTTTCTTCTACTTTCGTAAGTCAAGTGACATCATTTATCTCAATCGCTGCAAACAGCATGGCTTTATTGGTCCGCTCATCTTATATTGTAAGCTGCTTATGACTAAAGCAATGTAGACTGTATGCGTATGACAAATCTGTGCACGTAAAAAATGTGAAATAATCCTCTTACTCATTATTTAATCACTGTAAACATTTTGCATTTAATATGTTACCCGTATCATAATAACTAATGTTGGTCGTGTGACAGTGTCCAGTTGTATAAATGGAAGCCGATTTGTTATCCGTCTATGTTACTTTGAGTATTTGTTTTTCTAGCTGTCAGGCAGCTTCTTTCGTCTTTATCTCGGTTGTTTAACAAAATTATCTGAAGTGGGCATTAACATATTTTAAAATTACAAGCATAGAATCATAGCAGAGATGAGCTTAGACAAAATTAACAACATAAAACAAACGTGACGTGCATTTCAACAAATAAACGTTTTGAACCAATAAGTATTGAAGTTCGGAGGATCAAAAAACTTAAAATGAAAATCTATGTATGAGTATTTTGCTTTAGATAGATTAACGACTATATTGCCATCCCTTTGCTGTTAAATCTAGGTTTCCAGCTTGTCTTAAAATTACATTAAACATTAAAGTCTTACATGCATTCTTATCCAATGCTGACTTCATAATTCCATTTACTTTTACAACTTTTTCAATTCCCAGACCAGTCTACAGGAATCAAAACAAACAATAAAGGCTGCATACCAGTCTGTAAAATATAATCTCCATAAGGACAGGAGATTAAGTTTCCCCAGTTGAGAATGTCCCTTCTCAGTAGTATTTAAATCCAGCACGCCAACTGGTGATCTGCAAAAGGAGAGAATAAGAGTAACAGAAAAAAGTATTCTGGCGAGAATGGATTAAGGCTAATGGGATCGAGATCAATTTTGGAGTTTCAGGAGTTTTTTCGCCTTGTCTCTCAAACCGTATGCATCCTTTTCAGCTACTAACGGTGATTTATTGCTGAGATTTCTTTCGGATGAGAGAGAAAGCTTTAGATCTTCAGGATGCTTTCAGAAACCTTTTTCTTTATTTCTCCGAATCCAAAGATAAGGTTTAAGACATACTTCATCAAAATAACATGAGGAATATAAGTATATTATAATGAATTTTGTCTGAATATTTCTTTTGAAAACGTACCTGTTCCTATGCCACTAATTAAAATTCCTGCCTTTGCCAGTAATATCTGGAAGATGCGATAGAAATACAATTATTTCCGCCGTAAAGAAATATTATTCAGATTTTGCATAGCGCTTTAGGAAGAAAAACTATGCAGTTTTGTATGAAATATCTAAATATAAATAAGTGATAAAATACTATCGTCATAAATTGGTCTACATCCATTGGTGCATAAAAATAATTTAGTGTTCTGAATTAGCTGCTAATTTGGTGAACAGACTATTTAAAAATCACTGCGCAACTGAAATGCTCTTGAATAACAGGGCATATGATCTGTGAATTACAAGTCAAGTTTTTTAAGAGAAAATCTTATTAATAATCAAATTCTTATCTTTTGTTCGCCGGTATCAAAGCGGCAGAACACTTTGGACAGACTAAAATACACAGAACTCATAAGAATGTTGTAGTTTCCAGCAAAATAAATACGAAGTGATTTTAAATGCATGATGAGAACATTTATAATAACATAAATAATTTTGGGCGAAATAAAGTTATTGGAAGTGAACGAATTTAAGATGATCTCAGCGTTCGCCAGGATGAATTTTATATCAAATAAAGATTCATATTATATCGTTCGGGTAAAAATATTTGTTTGTTAGGGAGATAATTTTGCATTAAAGAAATATTAATTTATATGAACAAAACCACCTAATAAAGAAAGAGTATATTTTAAACTAATCTAACCGTCAGTAGAATACTATTAAAGAGTGGAGGCATTATTTTTTATCAAAATTAAATTTATAGCATTTTTCCAATCTTCTAAAATGTTCTAAATTTTAAGACATTTTATCCTTTTACCTTATTTCAAAATATAAAAATTTTAACTCGTTAAATTTGGAAAACAAATAGCTTCTTTCAGCATAATAAAAGAATATTTATCAAATAATATCATATGAGAAAATTTTGAGTTTGCAGCTTTCACATCAATCATTTGAAGATTAAAATTCCTTCTGGAATAAGTCGTTTTTTTCTCCTGGGAATAAATGGAAAGCATGCTCATAAAAGGTATTATTCCTGATAAAGACGCGACAAAATTTCCGTGGATTGTAAAGGGGGGAATTTATTTAACTATCCAATTTAATGTCCCTATGCCCTACTCAGGGCTGCTGATTGGGCTTCGTACATATAAGAAAATTTATTGCATGATGTTCAATTTCTCTTTATGCTTTTAAGTAATCATCTTTTGCTCCCTTTTTTCTGAAATTCAATAGATGAAATTTAATAATCTTTTAAGTCTAAAAAAGAATGAATTCCTATTGCTGTAAAAAAGTATATTTTAAAGCCATGAAATAGTTCAATATCTTATCAACTAACCTGAGCTATTTTATTCATTTCATTAGATGTAAACATTTTATGTTTGGCAAGCATTCTCTTCGGTGAAACTTTAGATTATTTTTTCATTTCTAGACTCAAATTGAAAAAGCAATTTCAATTTGCTATATACTTTGATAAAGAAATTGTAATCCGTATAGATATTGCTGATTTTTTTCCTGTTGTTTTTAGTACGATAAAAACAACAAACTTGTATTTACAATTACTGTAGTACAGCTGTAATGCGACACGAAGTATCTGCGTTTTTTGGAGGGTTATAGCAAAACTGATCACACAATATTATCAGAAATTGTTTTTCTTAATCTTTTCTTACGTCGCTCGCATTTAAACTCGAATTAGCATCTCTTTCTTGCTCTTTTTTACTTAGCTCCAAAATATTTTTATGTCTACTAGATTTGATATTTTATTTCAGTTTTTATTTTGAACTATATGATTAATTTTACTGCTAAATTTTCTATCCACTGACATTTCTGAAACATAAAGATATGTACAATATTCATATCTACATATAATGCAAAATAAACAACAAAATAAAGATACGTTTAAAATAAAATTCATAATATATTCAAAATCGATTAGGTTTTGAACTGCTTTATTCATTTATATATACATTTACATACATATATAGATGAATACATACATACATATACATATATGTATATGTATGTATGTATATGTATACTTTATATATGCCCAGTAGAACCTCGGATCACGAACACCTCACGTTACGAACAAATAATTTAAACAAAAAACAGCTCGACTTACGTGGGCTGTCTCGAGCTGCGAACACTCAAATCGGTAGCATGTGATTTTCAAAGGTTTCTGAGCTAAGCTCATAATTAACAGTCAGTGACTTCAAGAAACCTAATTTTAATATTTTTCATTGCTTATTTCTCATAAATAGTGGCCTGGAAACAGGTGATTTACTGGACTATGAATTCGGCTTGGAGGAATTTATGGCTATAGTGGATTACATGCCGATTAATAGCTTAGACGCTTTTTGTTATTTATGATATTCTTTCTCTAGGCAAAACTGTGGTCTACAACATTAACAATAAAGACGTGAAATATTTAGAGGACTATAAAAAGGAGCTGAACAGGAAAGAACTGTAAATAACTTCAGAAAAGAAATGTCTTCAAAATAACAGAAAGAAGAAAAATGAACTTGACTCTCTGGTGCGCGAAATTTGGGCAAAATGGGTACGATGCAGCGTTTTCGCACAACGATATAAACCATATAAAGCAGTAGTAACTGTATAAAGCAGTAGCTATAGCTTAAGCAATTTTAATGAGACTGCCATGCCTTTCTTTGAAGCATTTTAGAATATATCAAATAAAAATCACATTGGACAAATTTTGAGTAATTCTAAAACATAATGAATGATCACATAGAATAGAATGATGCCTTAAAGGCAAAGAAAAGACATAAGAACATACCGCAAAGGTTACGTGATATCTTTATGGAAGGAAAACCATCCACACTTATTCCGTCCACTCTCTTTCGTATTTGTAACTGTAGAATTAAATTACGTTTTCTTCTGTTTTATCCGTTTAAAACTGTTTTTAAAGCTTTTTGTTTTATATTTAGTGCTTTCCATTGGTTATGAACTTGAGGCACAATGTACTGTTGTCAGATTTAAATAAGTATTCATATTTTCATATTTAGTCCAGAAACAAAAAAGGCATTCTGTACTAATTCCTATGGGAAAAGTTTCGGTTTACGAACAATTTGGTGGAATAACGGCTTCGTTAACACATTAAATTCCAGAATCAATTTCTCTCTGCATATATATCTATATCTATCTACAAGGTGTATCATTACAGCAGTGGCAAACTTTCAGGAGACATAGAATACACCTAGACGATGGGAAATCACCTAGTAATGCATGGTCGGAAACGCTTTCCTGGCGCTGTAGTTACGACACAAAAGTCGAGAAAGAAAGGACATGAACGGGAGGAGAAAACATTCTTTTACTATTCGGAGTACAACAAAAACAAAGCAAAAACAACATAAAGAAACAATGATCATCATCAAAGAAGGTATTCGAAATTACAACCCGGACCATGATGCAAGAACCATGCGTCATGCATCTTCCATGCAATCTTCCATTCGTGATGCAGATCTTCCATGCGCCGGAGAGGTTAGGCCTGCATCATGGCCCGGATTCGTCATTTCGAACACTTTCTTTAATAACGATCATTATTTCGAATTATTCTCATTTGTAAGTTTCTGTTGTACTAAACATAATAAAACATCTTTTGTCTCACTATTTGTATCCTTCATTTTTTGTGTTTTGCGGCATCCCTACCGCGCCAGGAAAGCGTTTCCGACCATGCATTGCTCTGCGATTTCCCGTCGTCTAGGTGCACTCTATCTCTCCTGAAAGTTTGTGATCGCTGTATTGATAGACCCTGTATATGTACTTGTATATGTATACATAGTAGTAGTTATAACGTATTATATAATTTTCCAAACAAAGCCAAATTTTAATTTTAGATCGTCGTATTCCTCTTTTAACTAGAAATAATATTATCGTTACGGATTTTGCATTTATTTAGGTATTTTTAGTAGAATTATGATTAAAAGGGTTTTATTTTCCCCTGCAATACAGCGCGTGAAATTTAAGAGAAAGCTATGCCGGAAAAGTAAAAATACAAGAGCGCGTGCATTTAACATTTAATAAATAGATATCTCGTAATTGTACTCTTTTGCTATCCAGAAAAATCGAGAAAATACCAGACTGTTCTTCCGCATGATTAAAAAGTTTATAAAAGCCGGATTAAAGCATCTTAGCTCAATTGCAGTTGTTTTAAGCGAACTGTTGTTGTTTACTTTTTGCTGTTATTGATTGTAGAGAACTCGCGGTGAGATCGAATTAGCTTTCTCTGTTTTGAATTGAGTTCCATTTAACGTTTTAGTAGTTCAAAATGTAACTATTGTGGGATGTTGTGATATTGTACTAATATCTCTGAGGAAATATTTCAGCATTTTGTTTTATTTCTTATGAAAAGAATTAATTTTATTAACTTTATATCGACTTGTTCATTCAATCCGTTACGAACCCCTACGCACGCAACATTATGTATCATACGGATAGAAATCAGCAATTTTTATTTTAAACATTTGTTTCTAGAGCAAGATTAATGAAGAGAAATATCATGCTAACTTATTTTTTAATTACATTCTAAACCATTATGCGTCTTTTGAGACTATGGACATAAAAGTTATTTTGGTCCTTCAATTATTGGACCTGTTTTCTGAAATGCTGGTAGTTTATTTTTGTGAAACCACGTAAAATTCTCCCCTCTACGTGCGCGGGTAATTTCAAAAGAAGGAAGTAAAAATTGAAGTTTTTGGTCTCAACAGTCAGAAAGGTTTCGAACTTTATATTATTTAATTGTTAGTATAACGACATATTTCTGATATATAGCCTAAAAGTTTGTTTTAAACACATATGTTATTATATAAATAAATAATTTATATACAGTTAAACCATTTACGCGTTATTATTATGTAAGTAAATAATTTATATACAGCATATATTTTAAAAATATTCTGCTAAGAGTACAAGAAATGTAAAAGCTAAATTATTTCGTTCATTAACTTATTCGAATAGAGCCAAATAAATTCTAAATGCTTCGCCAGATGGAAAAAAGGGAATTAATTTTATTCAACGCAGAGTTTTGGTATATTCCCCTACCCCCACAAGAAGAGTTATTTTTTATATTTCTTTCTTTCGGTTTTCAATCAAGACGCTGCCCTTTCTTTGGATGAATGAAAAAGGCCATTTATTTTTTTACAAATGCTGAAATATTAAATGAAAACTAGTAATCATAAAAAATGCAAACAAAGTGCAGTTGAAGGACTCATTTTATTATTTTATTAAGCTGAAAGCTGATTCTTTTCATGAAATAAGGTCAAGGACTCCATCCAGCATTTTCTTTAAAGCTGAAAAGAGAATTTTAATCATTACTAGCCATTTATAAATAATGCGTAAATAGTTTAACTAAGCCAGGAGGAACTGCTTAAAATGATGCTAATTTTAAATCAATATCATAATAGCAAATTGCTTTATATTAAAGAATTAACAAAGAAATAGGCAGAGTGATTATCAGAAAATACCGTTAGTTAACGGCTTTGAAAGCTGTTTAATGTTTCATTAATTTTATAATTAAATATTCAGTTCAGATTACAGTTAACTGAATCTAATTATCTATTCAAGAATTTAGGATTTTCTCGCCGCTTTGTTGTCTTCCGATTAAATCGATAGAAAGGTATGAATAATTGCTTATTCATATGAAAGGGTATAAAAATTTTTACTGAAAAATGGTTTATCTACAGTAGCACATTAAATGCTTTCATTCTCCATTAACTAACTTGTTCAGCTGAAATGCTTTATGTGAACGTTGCAGAAATAACGTTAAAAATGTAATGTAATTTAATAATAGTATCGTATTTCTGGAGTTTTAGTATCCGCTGAAAAACTGAAACATGATATTCTTAGACAATATCAGAAGTAACTGAATGCTGGCATTTTGAACCAAAAATCTGATTAGACACCACATGACTTCCTTGTCCGGCCTATTAAATCAAACGCATTTTTGCTGCATTTGACTTAAAATTATTTCCTCGAATTTCATTGGACATATATTTTTCATTCAATTAATTTAGTTCTCAGTTAGCGACAAGACAAAAAATGCATAAAACGTCAAAAGGTCTTCATTAAAATTTGTAAAATACAGAAAAACTTAAAAAAAACACTAACTACAGTTACAAAGCAATTTTTACAGTTAAAATTAGAATTTCTACTCAAAAACGAGTAATTGCAGCGTGTAAGACGACAGATTTTTCGGTGCACAAAACTAATAGTTTACCTTTGGTTCCACTCGGCAAAAAGACACTGAAGTTGAGGCATAACTTGATTCACTATTGTACTAAGAGTTGCAAACGCAAAACGGCGGTTTCGTTAGGCTTAGTTCCACTCAAACTACTTTTAACTTGTTGATAATCCACAACTATTACATGCAGATTAACTAACGGCATAAAACGTTCACCGAAACTACAAATAGCATAATTCAATCCGTTTTAAAGCCGAAAATGCCCAATTCACCATCGTATAATAATAAAAATCTCACCGAGTTAAGTAACAGATTGGGTATATATATATACATACATCTGGTGCGGATGATTGCAACGAAAAACGGAGGTGTTCGATTATACATTATAGCAGTCAGTTATACAAAATATCGAGGCTACTCGTTTTTGAGTTATGCGAGACACATGCATATGTATGTACGCACAGACATCATGAAAAAAATATCTTCTGAATACATTTAAAATCTATTTTATAAACCATTTTTAGAAACGAAGTCCTTTACTCTCTCCGTAAGTACAGACATCACGCAAAAACATTATTCAAATGGATTTCAGACCGGTCAAAATGGGTATTTTGGATGATATATAATACCCGAAATTTTTCGCTATTACAGTAGTTCTTTACTTCGTACAAGAAAGTAAAATGTAAGCTGAATTTTATTCGCAGTTATTGCTTCAGTTCTGTTGTTGTGTAAAACTGGAAATCACTAATGAACTTTGTCTCCTTTCGAGATAGTCTTTTACAGAGATTAGAATAATTTGCTAAATATTTTACAACAGATTGCTAAAGGTTTTACAACAGATCTTTTTAACCTTTTTTTACATAACCGTAATCATTTCTTTGTAGACCTGTTAAATAGAAAAAAAAGCAAATTTGAAAAAGCAAATGTTGTACTTTCATAGGTCAATTTCCAAAAGTCATTTTACATTTCACAAGACAAACTTTATGCTCTTGCTCAGATTTTGCAATAATCATTTCCAGTCTTGTAGTTAATCAATTCCGTAAATAATAAAGTCGGCCACTTCAGTACCGTAATTAGTTGTGTCGGCTACTACAGCTTTGGATGCAAGTTTGAATTCTGAAAAAAATGTGAATGTTTGCAAAAATATTTTTGCGGCCAAACTGCAGTAATCGTCCATTGAGCCAAACACCCTTCACAGAGGTTAGAGACTGAGGGATATCATACTGTTGGATTCGCCCCCTCTAGACTTTTACCGATCACAAATGGGATGTAATAGTACAAAGTCATATTGTCAACCGTATGGTTCTCATATTTTTGGCCAAAGACATATGCTTTCTTGTTGGCCATGATGTTTTTGTGGTTCATGTCAGCTGTTTCAACTTCTTTAGGTTCTGATTCAATCTCAATATACACTTTTTTTCCTAGAACCCGTGACTTTTTGTTTTTCTTCCCCTGGAATGATCAGATGTCTTTTAAAAAAAATGTTTTATTTTGCACGTGTCGTTTTCGGTAATAACGCAGTTTTTGAATACATTTAGAGTAATATAAACTTTTAATCTTTCATATGAAATTTAGTTTTCATTTAAACGTTGTAAAAGTATTTATGTAAACATCATAAATACAATGATCGTCTACCACTATATAATACTGAAAAAAAATTTTATCTGAATGCAATTGTTCCTTAAATTTATTTTGCATTATGTTTAACGTGATAATGATCATGAGTAAGGCAACTATGGGCTATTATAACAGGGATAAGTAGTAACACGTACGCTTCAAATGGTTTTGAAAATTTTCAGAATATTTACGAAACATGATATTTATGACCCAATATATAAACAAAGTCAATGCTTCGCCGAAACGAGTGGGAAGAGTTTTCGTACACGTGCTCTGTCTTAGCTAGTTAATGGGAAAAAGAAATATTTCGTAAGTTTTTATTTAAAATAAGGTAACTGTTCTTTTTAAAAAAGGTTTTTACCCATTTAATTTTGTATGTATTAAGTTCTAAAATGTTACTTTATTCTTTTACTAATCAAACTATCTTTATAAATCAACAAAAATGCCTGAAACCATAACATGGAGCAAATTGTAACAAGTTACAACCTGCCTCGAGATTTTGAATAACCTAGTTAAGACTTCTTTAAATTGCATCTAATGTTCTTTTCCAAAATAGAAATACTTGTTTTCTTCCGTCGAAGATTAGACGTTTTCCTAAAGCTTCGCCTCCGAAATACTTGTAATATAAAAGAGGCCGACTCAAAAGGAAATCATCCATCCTAACTGACATGCCCGAAAAAGGAGCATTGGAAAGAGCATATGAAGACACCGTTAATAAGAAACGAAAAAAGAAAAAAAAAGAGAAAGGTTAAAGAAAAAATCTAAACAACAAAAAGAGATAAAGGGTGGAAAAGAGTAAACCTGAACTCAGATACCGATTTTGAAACAGGAAAGAGCGAAAACTTGCGGAGTTAGTCACTTAAATATTAACTTACAGCAACTCTGATAAAGAAGAATGGAACCATTAGTTAGTCTGCAAAATGTCGGCACATGTGAAATGTGTAAGAGCAAACAATTTGTCATTTGTTTGCGTCATTTGAAATTCTGATTAAAGGATTGACTTTTATTCTTTAATTGGTTGTAATACAGGTGCGAGCCAGATTTCCTTAGGAAGTTCTTGCTCCTAAGGAATGCTTCACCGAAAATCCACGAAATGCATCCTTTCTCTTAGGCAGATAGCCCTCGCGTATTTTGCATAATCAAATAAACCAATCTAAAGTACAATACAGCTGTTTAGTAAAGAAACACGTATTCAAAGCCGATGCCGCAGGATAAGACTTGTGAGCAGCCCCGAAATTTTTATCCATTTCCCAGCTACTCATTTTGGCTCTCAAAACAAATTTTAACGAGCTTATTGTCAGGTCTACAGAAATTTTACAAACGAAATATGACCATTCAACGATTTGAAATGCTAAATAATTCCAATAAAACGCTATGAAAAATATTGCGATGAAACTCGAAGAGTTATATTATGTGCAGATACAAAGGTTTTGCCCAATATACCATGTGACAGAGTAAGCTGTCACTACATGTTATCTTAATTAGCAGACAGAATGACCATATCTGCAACAGAGAAGACATTTTGTGCTTTAGAATTCAGCAAATTAGAACCCATTTTCTTCGCTTATATAACGCAAAATTTTCATGAATCTTTAAAAACGTTGCTTCCAAGCTAGAAGCCTCTTGGTACAAGAAATGATTTTTCTATGATTGTTATGACATGAAATTAAGAATCAGCTTTCTATGCAAAGCTAAAAATATTAGCAATTTCACATGAAAACCTGACTGAATATGCTTGTTGTATTTTTCAATAAATCCGAAGGAAAAAGAGGGCGAGTCTTGAATTTTAAATTTACAGCCTTCATTCTGAAAATTCTACAGAAGTAACTAAAAATCGTTCCTTGAAAATTCCATTTATTACAAGTTTTTTTTGACAAGTAAAATTAGATTTCGATTTCTCCATTGTAAACTCAGGCATTTTGTCTATTGATTCACATGATGTACAATGATCGTCTGCCACCTTATAATACTGAAACAAAGTTATATCTGAATGCAATTGTTCCTTAAATTTATATTGCATTATATTTTACCTGCTATTTTATTAAATTACTGAAACAGTACATTTCTTTTGTAATAACCTTGCATTTGGAATTGACTAAGAGTTAATTTTAGTGAGGTTAATTACATACTACGAAAGATTAAATAAGGTCATTAAGAATAAAAGAATAATTTGTTTGACATGAAGGTAAAAATACCTTGTTAAAATGTTAAAGATTTTAAATTTTATTATATTTCAAGAATCTCTTTTCCATATTGTCAATATTTTAATTAATTATTAGACACCAAAAACATTATATAATTGATATCAGAGAAAGAAATACATCTTACATTTAATGCAGCGCCATATTTCTTTTGCTTTAGGGTAAAAATCAATGGTCCATTTTAGGCAAATGTCTTTCCTTCCAGAATTGTGAATATTTTTTGCTTCAAAAAGCACCTCTTAAAAAGAGTGATGATATACCATCAAATGTCATCTAGAAGCATTAATCGAGCGTTTCTGTAAGCAAATGGCTGACATTTTCATGTTCTCTGACATTCTACGCTTAGATTTAAAGATTTGTAATTGGAAGCTTTCTAGTCATCAACATTACAGCCAATAAAATGTCAGTGCAATATAGAAATAGAACTAATTTCATAATTCCATCTTTGACACATAATTACATGCCGAGTGTTACTCAAATTACAAAAACCTTCCCGCTTAGGTATAACATTTGCCACCCACTGCTAATCTTTTGTCGATAAACTAATTATTTGTCAATGATCATCATTCTCTCTTACCGGCGTTATTCCGCTAATTTTATTTTCTAAATAATAACTAACTAGTCAACTGTAATTATTTCTCCCATTAATTATCACACTATACCGTTTAACTCGAACGGAATTTCTAACTTGATTTTCTTTCGCTCTAAGAATTCTTCCTGGTTACGTGATTCAATTAATCATAGAGAACCCGATAAATATTACTGGACCACTTCGTCTCTTCCTTTAAGCTAAATTTATAGTTTTTTCTCCACTGCGCTCAATTAATGTCTGAAGAAAGAAACATTCTTTTCCATCATCCGTTTAATAATAGCAAAGTAACTGGCTAAATAATATTTAGTCACCAGCGAGATCTCTTCACAAACAATACACGACTGTTAAGTCATGCTTTCTTTGTCAATGTAGCAACCACCAACAGAACATTATTTTATGAACTATAATTACAAACATTAAATCATTATGTGGTATCTGGTATTTTCGCTGTTATTCTACCTACAGTACCAATCTACACGAAAGAGATATATCGCCTATTATTTTATTACTTGCCTTCAATATTTATGTTTGCTAAAACCAGCTAAATGTATATTACATATTTGATTATCAAGAAAATATTTTATGTAATTTTTATTATGCCTGAATTTAGATTCATTTTAAAGTAATCAAATGAAATATATACATTTTAAATAATAAAGGAAGATATTTAAGTAGCATACAAATAATTAGCTTTATTATTATTATTATTCATATGTTATCATTCTGTCGCTAGTTTCAGAAAACAGTTCCTTAGTCTATCTAAACATGCATATATTTTATAAGGTACTTTTTCCCTCCTTTCCACGTGCCTTCGTAGTGTAACTGGAAGCATACTCGACGCCTATTGGAAAGGCTAAGGGTTCGAGTCAGGGAAGCTCACATTTTTCACCTCTCCTGCTTCAAAAAAGAAAAAAAACCTAATGACTTCACAAGTGGCGCCCGAATGGAAAGGTGATGGACAATAATTCGTCACCGCCAAGATTTGGTGATTGGTTCCCCTAATCCCCAGTCGCTCTTTAAAAGGGGGGAGTATATAAAGTATATCTCGCTCCTCTCCGCATGTGCGAAGAATACTCTACTCGTATTCGAGAAACCCTGGGTTCCAGTTCGGCAACGACAGAGCACATTTTTCACCTCTCCCGCTTAAAAAAAACCTAATGATACTACAGTGTACATTAATTAACACCAGTAATCTTATTAGTCTTGCTACTTGCATATAAATCAGTAGTTTTTCCACAAAATTAATATTAGAAGTGTGTGTATAGAGCATTCGAGTTTCCGTTCGATGTTTCCATGTTTATCTATATGTTAACTTTTGAAATAATTCTCTTCTCGCTGCGTTAGTTTGATTTTAAAAAGTTCTATTAAAGTGTAAGGAATTTGTGCGTAGGTAGCGTGCATAGTTCAGCGTAGTACGAAATGCGTTACCAACGATATCATTTAATTATTTATTATTACAGAATAGGAACAGTTACAACAGCGAGTAGATTGCGAGTCACCGCTCATCTGCTGCGCACTGGAATATACTAGTTGCCAATTAGCAGAGACTAAACATTTCTTTCCAGTTGCCAGATTTTACAGATTAATGTGAGAAATGCACAACAACAAAAATGCGATGGGAAAGTGCTCCGTCAGTCAAACGATGAAGTTACAATTACGTAACATCCCGCCCGGCGTTGAAATATTACATTATTTCAAAATTAAAGAAACAAAGTATGAATACAAACTTATAATAACATAACATACAACAAATATACTAATTAATAAATCAACGAGAATAAATAAATTATCCAACAGTAAAAATATAGTTATCCATAATGGGTAAAATACAAATTTTTGAAATATTAGAGTTACTAGTTTATTTCCAACCGGCAGAATAACCGGATGTTTACGATTGAAATTTAAATCTGAATGTGAAAGTCTACCACCAACTCTTATTAATCCACTGGGTAGATCTAAAAAGGGATTCAAAAATTTAAGCTTACTCGTGGGTGGAACTGAAGATCCCCTTTCTAAAGCTGATATCTCCGCTAGAAAATACTTTACCTCTATGTGTTTTAGCAGATAATCTTCTGCTCCTTCATATTCTTCGCATGTACGTTCTCCTGTATGCGTTTTAAGAGATTTCTACCTTTTGCAAAATCTAAAAATAAAAGCTAAAATTGTAATTGTAAAATTGTAAAAGTTTATGAAAATTGTTACTGATATTAAGTAAGCTACCAAAAAAACAGTCATTATTTAAACTTAATGTCACTTTAGAAACAGTCTTCAGCTCATCAGTATAAAGTTTGTCAGTTGAACTACTGGCGTTTTGCAAAGTCTGAGGAATAGCTGAATTTAATTTTGAAAAGTCTGATGCTTTCCACTAAAGTTCACTAGCGGCAAGTGCTTTAAGGTCCAGTCCTCTGGAGATAAAGTCTGTTGGGTTGAACTCTGAAGGAATATGATGCCATTCGAAGTCCTTAGATATCTGCTGGATTTGTGATACTCGGTTGCCTAAAAATGTCTTAAGCAGATTTGAAGGAGTCTTGATCCATACTAGGGCTACTGTAGAATCAGAGTACAATTTCACAGAATCTATTTGATGTTTAACAGCTGTTAGGACCATTTCCGTTAGTTTTGCGAGAAGAAGGCATGCAGAAAGTTCTAGATGTGGAATTGTAATGAATTTTGTAGGGGCAACGCGTGATTTGCTGCAAAGAAGTGTACTGTTTACTTCACCGGTTCTAGAAACAGTTTAGATGTATATCACTGCACCGTAAGCCTTTCAAGATGCGTCTGAGAAACCCTGAAGTACTACCAACTTGGTATCAGTTTTTAAAAAACATCTTGGCACATGAATGTATTCCAAATGCGGTAGTGTTCTAATGAAGTTTTCCCATTGTTCGGCAATAATTGGAGGTAGTGTTTCGTTCCAATCTAGCTTAAGTAACCATAACTGCTGCATAAAGATTTTTGCCTTAGCAATAACAGGACCCAAAAGTCCGAGTAGATCATAGATGCGTGCTATTTGAGATAGTACATCTCTCTTGGTGAAATTAGGATTAGCGCTGATGCTTACTTTATACGAGGAGTCGCTTAAACTATTCCAAAACATTCCTAGCGTTTTAACTACTATTTCTTCCAAATTTCGATCAAGCGTGAACTCTTGCAGTTCACTGAATGGTGCCGTAATAAGGCACTACTTGTGCAAAGTCATTCCTCCCCTTTGGAGAAGCTGTTTTAATTCTGACATAAGTTTCTCTAACTCGTTGTATTCTGAGGAACCAGAAAGGCAATCGTCCATGTAGAAATCTTGAAGAACTACTCTTGAAGCTAAAGGAAAGTCCTTTCCCTCATCTAAGGCAATTTGTTGTAAAACTTTAGTGGCTAAGTATGGGGCGGACGCGGTCCCATACGTTACAGTTCGCAATTGGTAAACCTTAATCGGCGCGAATTTACTGTCTTTCCATAAGATTTTTTGAAGCTTAGTTTGCGAAAGATTAACCTCAATCATTCTGAACATCTTTTTGATGTCAGCAGTAAAGGCGAAAATGTGTTTTCTAAATCTAATTAAAATCAAGAAGAGGTTTTCTTGAAGCACTCCTCCTTTGCACAGTAAATCATTTAAGGAATGTCCGCTTGCCGTTTTCGAAATCGCGTTGAAGACCACGCGTAGTTTAGTTGTTTTGCTGGTGGGACGCAATACGCCGTAGTGTGGTAGATAATGCCCTTCATCTATAAGTGTATCTTCTTTCACCTCCACCATATGATCCAAATTTTCATATTCATTAAGAAATTCAACGTAAAGTGTTTTCAAGATAGGATCACGTTCCAAGCGCGTCCACAACTGATCTAGTCTTTTCAATGCAATTTCTTTAGAATTTCCTAACATTGTTTCCGAAGATTCTGGTTTGAGTGGCATTTCGACCACGTATCTACCATCTGGTTTCCTATAATATGTTTTTGCGAAGTGTTCATTGCAATAATTTATTTCGTCATTACAAATTTTGCGTGGTTCTACTTCTTCTATTTCCTAGAAGTTTGTGAGGATTTTGTTGAGAGCTTCTAAATTTTTAGACAAGAAACAGTGCTTCGGTGTATACACAAATTGTCTGAAATACTACCCGAAACAAGATAGCCAAAACAGCTTGATTGCAAGAACAAATTGTCTTCCAATTTTATTTTATCATCTCTCAGAATTGAGAAGAATAATTCAGCACCCAACAGAATATCGACCTTTTGAGGAACGAAAAATAATGGGTCAGCAAGTTTGATTCTCCGCGGAATGTACAAATTCGAAACATTAATTCTTTTGGAGGGTGTGAAATTAGTAAGTTTAGGCACAATTAGTAAGTCAATTTCCCAATGTGAATCATTACTTTCATTCGATAAATAAGCTGAAACTTTTTTCGTTATGTTTTCGTTTCGATGTGTCATTTAATCCACTTAATTTAAGTCAATTTCCCAATGTGAATCATTACTTTCATTCGATAAATAAGCTGAAACTTTTTTCGTTATGTTTTCGTTTCGATGTGTCATTTAATCCACTTATCGGAACTTTTATTTTTCTTTCTTCAAACCTAACGCATGGGATGTTCTCGTAGTCATAAATGAACTTTCAGAGGCCGAATCTAAGATCGCCCTCAACGGTCTGCTTTCACCAGCTGAATTTTTGACATAAATTATTTACAGTATTTATCAAAACACTTTTATCATTTCCATTTGAGAAGTCTTAATCAATGTGCTCATAGTGTAGACTTCCAGTGCTCACAGTGTAGACATACGAGCATTTTCTGGCGGATGCGAATCAGTTGACCTTGACGAATTTATGCTTTGTTGATTTGGTTCCTGAAGCTCTGACGTCCCCGTGATGTCTACAGCATGAACACTGGATTCGTCAGCGGCGCCGAGTATGCATGTAGCAACGTACGATATAGGATTTTTTCTTACAAATATAACAAACACTGTTCGATTTACACTGAGATAATAAATGAAATTCGCAAGACAGTTATAGCAAAGCCGATGTTTTTTGACCAAATTCACTCGTTCAGATAATTTCATTTGCTTAAATTCATCGCAGGGATACAATGCATGCGGTTGCAATTTACAAGCGATACACAATTTAGGTGATTTATTAGATTTAACCAAAAGAGATTTCGATCGCTCCGAATTAAATTTAGATGGAATGTTAGCACTGATGTTATTTAAAATTTGACAAGTCAAATTCCAAAAGTGTATCAAAATCTGGTACTTCATTATCTTTTAGTGTTAACTCATACTGTTTTCGTGTTTCGCGATCTAATTTGTCAAGAACAACATTTAATAATAGAACATTCGATAGTTTATCTCTTGCGAAATCTAAGATTTTTAACGATCTAAGATTTTTCTCAATATTGTCTAACATTATGCGAAGCTCTTTAGCCGATTCATGTTTTATTGATAGAGTATTTAGAGTGTGTTTAATATGACAGTCTACAATTATTCTTTTATTCTCGTATCTTTGTTCTAAAGCTTTAAAAAGTGAAGAAAAGTTATCGTCTGATGTTTCTAATGATTTGGCTTCTCCTTTCAAAGCCCCGCGTAAGTAATGGAGCTTTTCATTTTCGGAAAGTTCCGGATTTTCTTTGATTAAACTATTAAACTGAATCTTAAACAAATTCCATTCTTCAAATTTTCCGCTAAAATTCGGAAGAGGAATTTTTGGCAGTTTTACTAAAGCCCTTTTAAATTCATCATTACATACAGAATAACTTTCGTGTTTAGGGCTGTCACTATTTTGATTTGTTACAGATTCATAACTTTTATTTCTAAGTTTATTAATAGAGGTTTTTAGACTTACCTCTAATTTTTGAATATCCTCATCGACCTCAGACAGCAAAGCTTCCGCTTCTTCAAACTCAACATCCGTGAATATTCTGTAGTAGTCGTTTTTCAGCACTTCGAACTTTTCATGAACATTTACACACAGTATCCAAGTGAGCTTGTAGCTGCACGATATCCAGTTCATTTTGCTTTTCTGCGGCTGTTATAGCATTTGAAATCCTTGTTAATTGTCCTTTGATGTTTCCGCGTTTGCGATTTAAAGTTGCGATATCCATGGTCATTGTTTACTTTTAGTTGCAAACCGATAGCGTTTAATCCATAGGTTTAAGTTCTTCTGTGGATCGGCGGATCAAAAAATGTGCGTAGGTACCGTGCGTAGTTCAGCGTAGTAAGAAATGCGTTAACAATGATATCATTTAATTATTTATTATTACAGAGTAGGGACAGTTACAACAGCGAGTAGATTGCGAGTCACCGTTCATCTGCTGCGCAGTGGAATATACTAGTTGCCAATTAGCAGAGACTAAACATTTCTTTCCAGTTGCCAGATTTTACAGATTAATATGAGAAATGCACAACAACAAAAATGCGATGGGAAAGTGCTCCGTCAGTCAAACGATGAAGTTACAAGTACGAAACAGAATTTATATTTCTTCCAAACAGTTTTGAAAACTCTTTTGAGAAAACCAATCTCAGTACTTCATAGATTTACATACGCACGTTATTTACTAATATCAGTTTTAATATCATTTGTATCATTAATCTGCTGCCCTGAAATTTCCAAGTTCTTCGAAATGTCATGAATACCTGGTATTTTATTGATTTTAATTACAAAATGACTGTCTCGCTTTGTACCTTGATTCCTTTTTTTTCAATACCCAATCAAATCGAAATCGCATACATTAAAATCTGGCAGAAATTCTCATGTGTAATGAATAAGTAAGCCAAACTTCTATGCGGAATTTTCCGTATGTAACGTTGAGAGGGTTAATAAATTTAAGGATATTTTTAAAACCTGCATTCAAATTTCTTTTCAAATTTTTCCAAAATTACAAGAAACACTCTAATGAAAATTTGTTAAGTCTCCTCCTTCTTCTCATTTAGAAGAAAGTTTTATTAAGAATCATATTCAGATTCAAAGAAATTTAGGATTCGTACCACGTCTGCAAATAAGAAAAGACAAAGAAATTATATTCAGCTCTGCTAATTTATAAATTGCTAATTTTCTGTGCGATTTATAGTTTTATCCTCTGATTTTTCTGGTTACGGCAGAAATTGAGGAAACAAAAATATGTAATAAAACTGGACGCACTCTCTCGTTTATTCCAATAGCTCATGGTGAAACAAAAGTCGCTCTTGAGGATAATAAATTGTTAAACAGCATTTGATGACATGAGAAAAGAAACCAGTGGAATTTGGTTTGAAACTGAGCGTTTTAAATGAGGTGATTTACAGGTTTTGAACCACCCAGCTTTCAAAGTTTTGAAATACTTAATTTCATTGCACCCTTTGAACACTGCAACATAATTATTTAGCAAGAAATGAAAAAAAATGCAAATGCTCAAGTTTCAACTAGGATCTGCAAACCGTGTCAAAATATAATCATTATTGCCAATCCAGTGATTATAAAAAATCTTTTTTTGCAGCAAAGAAAGATTTGCAGGCGAGTTTTATGATCGCTAACAGATAAATATTCAGCTACACTGGTTATCATTAATTAAGGAGAAATCACGAAAATGACGATTACTCAAACAGTTACATGTAGAATTCAATGAATCTAACCGATAGTATACAGCATATAATAAGGTATAAAATAACACAAAAAGAAATTAGCACACATAGCAATATGTTATGCTATCAATGTTTTGGTCTATCAGATCCACAGGAAATGAGAGCCATCGCTGTTGCAAAGCATTTGCAAGCGTAGCAACGGTCTGAAGAGGAGGATTGAGAACAACTATACGTATTCCTGAAGCATCTCAAGCACGCTAGGTAGGATTCAGGTCCGATGATCGTGACCACTCCCTGCGCTGAATTGTTTGCTGCTGAAGATAATCACTATGATGCGAGCCTTGTGCTGCCTAACGTTGTCATTCTGTAGCAGGAAATCACCATCTGTTGTTCCGGCATGAGCAGCAAGGATGCTACCTCTATACCCCTGAGCATTCACGATTCCATATGGAAAGTCATGGAGGTCTGTACGTCCACCCAAAGATATACCACACCAAACAGAGACACTGCCTTATCCGTATGCATCTCTTTCACGTATGTTTGATGAATGATAACGAGTTTTAGGTTCTCTCTAAGTCAAATGATGCCTACTATAGCTTTGGAGGCTAAACCTCGACTCATCCGTAAAGACAGCAAGCCTCCATTTATCAGTTGTCCAATGGGCATGTCGACGTACGCACCTTAAACGTTTCTTTCTATGAAGTGACGTGAGCAGCACACAAATAGCAAGTCGACTCACGTATAGACATTCTTTGCGAAGCCTTCTACGCATGGTTACTATTGACACCAAACTTCCGGTGGCTGCAGCAGGAGACGATCTGAGTCGAGTCGGAGTTGAGGTTCTATTCTTTCGTGTGCATAGCAACAAATATCGGTCATCGGCGCTCGTCGTAGCAGTTGGCAGTCCTTGGCTGAACCTCCTGGATGAAATTGCTGAGAGTATCTATGAACCACAGAAAAGACTCACATTTAGCCATCTGGTGACTTCTCTCTGACTTTGACTCCCATAACTCTCCATGGCTGTTTTTCGGGAAAATGATACCCGGAGGTCATTGTTGCGAATTGGATATCTGCGATATCTTATCTCACATCACTATCTTAGAGAATTTTGCAGGCTTGCTCTCAGATATGCAATTTTATGCTCCTCACATATAATGTATCCCGATTGCAGGGCAACTAATTTGCATACTGCAATTTTACTCAGCAACTCTTATTTGGCAACACATTCAAATTTTATACGAATTGGCTTATTTTTGAACGAGTCATCCCAGTTTGGGGGTATTTTGTTTAATTTTGGAAAATAGTGTATTTTATTACATTCCATGAACTTACCTACCTGGAAAACGAAGTATTGATGCCTATAGTCATGCACTGATACTCTTAAATTAAAAGAACCAGTCCAAATTCTCATAGTAATTTTATTATGGTATATATACCCTAAAAGTTTTTATTTTCCTGCAAGGGACTGTATGTTAAAAACATCTCAAAAATGTCTAAAGCGCGATTGTATAAGTTAGCTGTCAATTAACAAATCGAAACTCGATAATCGTTTTGAATTGTCTTAAATTAATTGAATCCACATCAAGGATCAATTAATGAAGTGTCTACGTTAATTTCAGATATCTGCTACAAATCATGAAAAGTTTTCTAAGTGAACTTCAAATAAAACTATACATATGTTTTCGTCTATAATTGAAAAACTACAGTTAGTAATTTAAGCCTAAGATTTATGATACACTTAATAGTGTAACTAGTTAAGGTTTACTTTAATTTAGAAGCTTGACGTAAGTCGACAATTTGGCAGTAATTCAAATTCTGAGATTAATGATAACCTTAATCGTCGAGCGCAGAAGCTCGAAAAGTGCTCTAGGGAGCAATTTAGTGTAAAACAAAAGCGATGTAACATAAAAATATCTTAAATTCTATTTAGTTCCTAGCTAATACAAAAACGATGATAATCAGCTAATTCTCATTCGCTTTTCATAAATGAATTTAATAAATCTAAAAGAAAAATAAATAGACCTTTTTTTTTTCATTCATTGTAACAATAGCTGTGTTCTTAGAAGTCTTTCTGGAACGTTTTCAAAGATCGGTTTACTGATGAGATTACATTTATGTTCTGTTATTCAGAAAACTTTATGAAAAATAATAAATATAAATACACAGCAACTAGCAAAATAAATAAATTTGTTTATTAAAAATGGTATTACGAAATTAATCCTAATTGATGAAACATTGTTTTCTTTAACAAGTTAGTCATAACCCAAAAGACAAACTTATTCACAACCTAAAATATATTCTGAGTTATTATACAGTAGGATAGTTAACTTCAACAGTATGATAATTAATTAGTTTTCGTATTTGGACAATATTGAGTCACAGAGTTAAGCTTTCCACTGGGTTATCGTTTCCCATTCAAAATATGAATAAAGAACTTTAAAAGCAATAATATTTTAAAAATGATTTCTTGCCTCAGTTTCCAAATTAACTGTCGATAACCCATTGCCACTTAGAAGCTTAGCAAAGTTTATGAAACACTGCATAATTGCTGCGTCGTCCATAGATAAACCAATCAGTTTCCAAATAAGAATTTCTATTTCGGAAACTCGGACAAGAAAGGTGTACAGCTATGATTCTAGAACAAAATGATGTTTAAGATTAATTGCATGAGAGATATGCAAAATACCTACAATTAGCCGCACATTGCTAACTGGCTGCAATCCTCACTGAGCATTGCAAGATTTCCTATTGAGCATAGAATTTTCATGGAGGCGGACGGACTGTAATTTGAACACACCTCAGTTGATGCTACATTAAAAACCAACTAAATCCAGTACACAAAATATATTAATTTAATTAAAGACAGAATGTAGGTCCATGTTCTTCGCAAATTAATCCAGGTACTACTCGTATGACGGTTATGGGTGTATTATATCACGTCAATATCATTTATGACATAATCTTTTATAGGAAAGATTTTGTGTGTGCTTGTGATGGCACATCTTTATATGGACCTTGCATGTTTTTGATGACATTTTCCAAGTGCTGTTCTCTGCTTTTGTTCGTCTTATTTGTGCATGTAACATTTAATGTTTTAGTTAACTTACTTCTGTAAGCCCCGTGTTGTACATCTGCGGTGAACGGAGAGATTGTATGAGTTAAAAAAGAAATTGCTAAGTACATAATTGCATAAATTCACATAACCCCAAAAGAGACAAAAAATACAAAATTTGGGTAGCATCCAAGTGAAGTAAAATCAATTGAAATATTTAATTGATTTATATTAATAAACATAAAAATAATCCTTATTTATTAGATATAATAAATCTTAAATATGAGTTACACCTTTATAATATTCTAAAACAAAATTTTTTATCAGTTTTACCTACACTCACGTTTGTGAAAATTGCAACACCAAGAAGGAATCGTCATAATTGAATGCAATTTAATACACAGTTGAGTGGTAGTGGTACAAATAAATGATTAAATGTTCAAAGCAAACAAACAAGAACAAGAGATCAGAATCAGTATTTTGTGTGGCCACCACGCGCCGCAATAAGTGCTGCTACACGACGTGGCATGGAGTCAAACAAAGTTTGAATGTCTGACTGAGGAAGAGCATTCCATATCGTTTGTACGCGTACCCAAAGTTCGTCTGCAGACGCAACAGGACGAGGATCACGAGCAAGACGCCGACCAATGACATCCCACACATGTTCAATTGGCGACATATCCGGGGAACACGCAGGCCAAGGAAGAAGCTGTACCTGCTGCGCTGCAAAGAAGGATTTAACAATCCGAGCAGTATGAGGGCGGGCATTGTCCTGTTGAAATACAGCGCCTGGCAAGCTTTGAAGGAAGGGAACAGCTTCGGGCTGTAGAACTTCACGGATATACCGGTTGCTGTTCAGATTGCCCACAATTCGTAGCAATTGAGATCGTCTATGATATGCTATGGCGCCCCAGACCATAACTCCGGGTGTTCGTCCACTGTGGCGTTCGATAATGCACTCCGGAAGGTGGCGTTCACCGGCATAGCGTCTGACACGAATGCGGCCATCATGGTACCACAAATTAAAGCGGGATTCGTCAGAAAACACGACATGCTGCCAATCAGCACGCCAGTCTCTATGCTGATTGGCCCATTGTAGCCGCAGGCGGCGATGGTCGTGCGTTAGGGGGATCCTGTATAAAGGAGTCCGTGCGCGCAGTCCACACTGCAGCAGACGTCTACGAATTGATGAAGCACACAATGAAACACCTGTAGCTATTGACCACAGTGCTGCCAATTGTCTAGAGGAAGCTGTACGGTCCGTCCGCGCCATGCGGACCAGGTGTCTATCATCGCGAGCTGACGTCACATTTCGGGGTCCACTCCCGGATTTCCGAGTTGTCCGACACTCGTCCGTCCACTGCTTCCAAACGCGCATCACTGTGCTGCTGTTACGCTGCACACGAGAGGCTACTGCACGATACGACAATCCAGCTTCACGAAGGCCGATGATTCTCCCTCGTTCAAACTCTGTAAGTTGTTCAAATCTCGCTCTCTTTCGTCGACGAGGCATAAGCACAGATTGAGTTAACGTTTACCACTAGCAGATAACCACCGATAACCATACACGCCTCGCTACAGCCGTCTATTTATTCGGATCCATCAGCCGTTCAGAGGGCGCTGTTCAGCATACGCATGCGCTACGGATTTGCAATTTGCATTTGCATATCATGCGCTACTTTGCATTTCCTGAAAATTTCAGCTCACTCGCGTAAGTCCTTCATGGTGTTGCAATTTTCACAAACGTGAGTGTAGTATTTGAATCATTGTAAGGTATTTTCTCTCTCCTTTCTGCATTCGTGGTGTACCGGTAGCACACTCGGCGCATATTCAAGGTTCGAGTCTCGGCGAGGTCAAAATAATGACTTTAGAGTGACGTCCGAATCAAAAGGTGCTAGATGATGATTCTTCACCACCAGGATTTGGCGATTGGGTTCCCTAATCCCCAGTCGTTCTTTAAAAGGGGAAGTATATAAGGTATTTCCTTTCCTTTCTTCATGCCTTCGTGGTGTAACGGGAGCACACTCGGCGCGTATTCGAAAGTTCCAGGTTGGAGTCCCGGTGAGGGTCTGCCCATTTTTCACATTTGCTGCTTCAAAAACCCTAATAACATAAAATGAACGTATAATAATAATCATAAAATGAACAATAAAACTGGGGAAATAACATTCTGACACATGAGAAAAATAGGGGAAGTAAGATGGGATGTGTTAACGAGTGAGAGCGTTAGTATTCAGAAACTCAACCTTTATAAACGAACGTCTTTGTACAAGTAGAAGATAAGAATTATTTTTAGCAGAAGATCATAACGCTACTGTTCTACATTACTGTCATCTGAACGAAAGGTAATTTGAACAAGAGGAACTGGTTCGCGGCTATATGCTATAAAACGAACTATGAAAGAACCAATGACATATTTTTACAATAACTATAGCGTTTTAAACACATTGGTTTCGTAAAGCATCAAACGAAAGCTTCATTATTAAAAATCTTCTTCTACAAATGACAAAATACCGTTAAAGAAACCTGAGAAGCAAAAGAGTAGAATTCTCGTAATTAACAGATTCAAAATTCTGCAACAAATGCAGTCTGTCTTTTCGTGTCTTATAATTTATATTGTGAATATAAAGTATTCAGTATTATCTGAGGTTATTGGCGTCTTGGCCAGTTAGAAAGCTATAAATTTGATCTTAAGCAATCAGATTTCCAAATACTCGTATTATTGCGATATGCCAAGCGGCTACGCCGTGAAATAGCTTTCCCGCAAAGCGGTCTTAAGGTTACCAGAAAGTGGTTGGAAAGGCAGGGTGTCCTGATTTGGCCCGAAATCGTCCATTTGGCGATGTTTGACGACAAAATTGGCGATATGTCTTAGACGGAGCCAGGCATTCTAGAATACATTTTAGCCGTTCTTTCGAGAATATTCTAGAAGGTAGGTTAAAGCTATATTTACCCTGCCCGTTCTGGGAGTCTGTAATATCTTGAGTTCAGAGATTAGCTTGAGAACGATCGACCAAATCGGGAGCTGTACTTTAGTGCATTGCCGTTAAGCTGTCTTCAGCATTACAACCTGAAAGCTGTGTTGCTGGTTGTTTCAGCGTGTTTGTCTAGCTTTTCGACTAGTGTAAACGTTTCTTTGAAACTACCCTATGTAATAGTGCCTTCTGGCGAATAAATTGTGTTTTGATTCTTCGTCAAGTGTTGTCATCAATTACTCCAAACCTATGAACCTATACAATGCTGCAATATATTTTACTAATCATTAAAACGGAATTATGAGGTTCTCATTCTAAAAACATTGCCTGGAGATGCGAAATATTTAGAAAACTAGAAACAAATTCTTTGGTAGCGGAATTCTATCAGCCAGAGCGAAGCTAAAACATAATGGTCTCATTCATTATGAATTATGCAGATATTGCAAGAGGCTGGGCTGAGAGAATCCCTTTTCCGGAAAAATGAAATTTTTTTAAATACCTATACAAAAAGCTTTTGTTATAAACAACTTGCTTCAGGATAAATAAGCTCAATGAAATGTTAAATTTCTACCCCGTAGGGATTTCTGAAAAGTTACCTCAAAGAATTTTGGGGTAGCGGATTCATGCCGTTTGCTAACATCCTAACGTAAATGCCTTCTTCTTTCCTCTCTCATAATATACTCATATGAATCTTACACGAAAGTTACGTCCATTGTTTTACTTCGTAATTGAATAGTAAGGCTTTCTAGAGGAATTTCCTGAAATACTTCATCTTTGAGAAGCAAGACTTTGAGAAGGAAAGGCTTTGATTATTGTTTGTAAGATAAGGTTTGTAATGTATTTTAATTTTATAACAGTTAATTGTGGTTTCCTATCAACTCCTGTTTCAACTTACAACGCCCTACCAGAATGATTTTTTAGAATCACGTTGAATGCAAATGAGTTAGAAGTGGTACTTAAGAAAGGTTCAACTTACTTCGGGAGAGAAAGCTAAGAATCCCGAGTAACGCGCGATTGCCTTCGGGCTAAGTCTCTTTAGAAGCTGGGTCGCTTGGCCTTATATTACGTGCCTTTTGATAGTCGCCGGCTAGTTTAAATTAATGTTATGTTATGTTAGATTACTTTGTTAGATTTGTGTTAGCTTAACAGTTCACTGGGTTTCTCGACATGTACTTCAGTTGAATAAGAGTGAGAAACTCTACATGTTCAAGAAACCTGATGCTGAGTTTGATGATTATCGAGCATTTAATCAATATTTTAACAGTACGTTTTTCCTTATGTAATTATAATTCTTCATGATATATCGTTTTTAAATTGTAGGTATGAAAGAAATATTTTTCATGAAATAAAAAATATCATAGGCATGAACTTAGATAATTAAAATAATGTGGAAAACCTTTGCTTTTCTTTTGTCCTTGGGATCATACCTTAATCTCAAATGTTTTCGGATCTTGCACTGTTTTGCTATTTCATTTAGTTTTCGTGACTTATCAATCATTTTTTTTAGTTTCTCTTTTATGTAGTAGTCATGCTTTTAAACTAATTTTCTTATTTATTTACTTAATTTTTTATTATTGCATTTTATTGAACATTAATTTTCATAAATTTTGATTTATGTTTTATCGATTTGTACATTTATTCTGATTCACTGCTTCTGCTCTCCCATACATAATTTTTAAAGTTAAGCTATATTTCCCTGAGCAAAAAATTGATATTTATTGAAATTATAAGCGCTTGCAAAAAATATGTGAATTATTTAAAATTTTTCAACTTTAAAGAGAAAACGGTTTGTTGAAAATCTGCTATTATTAATGCATCCTCTTTTTTTTCGAGCTTTTATAAATGCGTTTTGGCTTTATAAATTTTCAAAAATTTACCTCGCTGTAATTTAATATATTGACGATTTTCTGTAAACTTAATGAGCGGCCTAAAGTATTCAGATTTATACCTTTTCTTAATTAACTAAAAAATAAATTTTGTGAAATTTTACAATTACATTTCTGCGGGTTATAGAAAAGATAATACATGAAGATGATGGAAAAGATAAAACATTACTGAATTTGTAATTTATTAGCATTATGAATTTGATTTGCTAAGACGCGACGAGAACAGATTTCAAATGGATCTTATTTGTCAAACCATTACCGTTTGCCATTTTCAAAATTTGGGATTGTTGTTTTGTATTAAAATTCTAATAATATATCTGATACTTATGATGATCAATTCTGATGCTTGTAGTAAACATTCAATCAGTTCTAATGAACCGTCTCTTAAACGACCATCAAATGTTTCAAATGATTTTGCTCATCTTCGAGCAATGATATTAATTACTAATCTTTGTTTAGATTTTGAGAAATGCTGGTCATTTTCAGAGGAGGTCTCCATAATGGGGTTTATTATCTTTAATTTCATTTAATAATTGTTAGTAATTTTATATAATTTATATATTTTATCCAAAATTTTATTATTAAAAATCAGAGACGAAAACTTTAATCTATCATACTAATATTAGAAAACGGATATTTGTAATCTCTATATATATAAAGAAGAAAGTCTCTGTGTTTGTTCGCGCACTCTCCCCCCCAAAAAAAGTACCTAAAATCAGAGATATTAATTAAAAACTCTGAAAACACTAATTTTAGCATTTATCTTTCCGAGTGGCAACAGTCTCGCGCGTTGGAGATGAAAATGCTTTATTTCGAAAAGTGTTGCTACTGCTCGCTTTCAAACCGTAGACTTTGTTAATCAAAAATTTGTAAGTTTTACAAAATCTGTATATATAAAGAAGAACGCCCGTTTGTGTTTGTTTGTTTCTTTGCGTTATTGATTTCTGATCAATTATGATAAATTTCATGTCAGATTTAATCGACTAAAATTAACTTTCGGTGAAATAGTGGATGGAACTTGAACTTTTACCACCATTTGATTAGAAAGACGAAAATCATTAAAAACTGCGTGGCATTGTTGCTGATATAATGAGAGATAATTAGTTTTTTTTTTCTTTTTATTGAAAATTTTAAATTCCTTGTGCACCACATAGTATTACACAAGACTTACAAAGGTAAGTAAAAGAAAACAAATACAGTAACACAACACAAAATAAAAAAAACTTACAAATTCACAGATGACACGTAAGAGATAAATTTACAGAAGAAAAAGAAAGCCATTTTATCTTGGACAAATACATGAAGAGGGGGAGGAAATGTAATATTCACAGATTTTAACCTAGAAATGAGTTCTTTTCGTCCTTCCTTGAGCTTTGAACAATAGAACAATAAATGTTCGACATTTTGTACTCCCCCGAAGCTGCAGGAACACAAGTCTGTACTAGATAACCTAAATCTCTTCAGATAAGAACTGAATTTACCATGTTCAGTTAGAAATTGAGTAATTTCAAAATTACAGAGAAAGTGTTCATTATTCAATCTGTGAGGAATGGAAGGAAAATATAGTTTAGTTAAGGAGGCATTAGTAGAATTCCTGTATAGTTCATTCCACTTGAGTATTGTATCATCCCTACTTTTGTTCTTGAAAAATGACTTGGGCAGTATCATTGGAGTAATTACTTGAAGATTTGTAGCTTGTTTTGCCAACCAATCAGCCCTTTCATTTCCTAGATTGCCAGTATGGCCACGTACATGACAAAAGATAACATCAACACCTTTGTTATTAAGGTCTTTAAGAAGGGCATAAGAAGTGACAATTAATTTGTTACAAGAGAAGATATTCCCAAGTGAATATAAGGATGAAAGGGAATCAGTGCGAATACGAAATTTAGCACTTAACGAATAGTTGTTAGATATCCACTTAATTGACTCCTAATGCACAGTAATTCGGCTTGGAAAACACTGCATTCATTAGGGATTCTAAAGAGTTTATATTCCAGTTCAAAACCATGATGGAAAACGACATAAGCTAATCCAACTCGATTATTAATTTTACTGCCATCTGTATAATACACAACAGGGAAATTATCATCAACAGGATTGTAATTTATTTTTATATTTCTAGTTTATTTTTCTATCAAAATTTTCATATGGTTCCATACGCATCAGACTGAAAAATGAATGGATGACTATGAATCGTAATTTTTGCATCGTTATTAAAGAAAGATTACAGCGGTATCGCTCGCTCTGTTATTAGATATGTTACCCTCAATCTAGCTTAACTGGCATCTGATATTTCCACTACTTACAAATAATTTTAAAAAGACTGCATTTTCCCCTATGTGTTGTTCAAATTACTTCTACTTTTTATTGGCTTCTAAGAAAATATAAATGAATTAAGTAGTACTAAAGCAAAATGCATTGCAAGCAAAAATGTTATTTAACACTTACATTGATATCTCCTGATTATAAGATCTAATTAACATATATTTCATATTTTCATATTATTATAACTTTTCGGAAATAATTTACATCCATTTACATTATTATTAAGAACTCTATACTTAATGAAAGACGTCAAATGTAATTTGTTCTAAAGAATTTTCTGTTTTTATTTCATCAAGCTAATAGTATTAAAGAATTCAGTATTTTTCTCTTCTCAGAATTTTCCGTAAAAGCTAGTAAGCATCTTTATAAAAGAAACCTTTTACGTCGTTACTAACCATTACGTAAATTATATTTTAACCATTACTCAAATTATACTTTTTTGATGGAAATTAATGGCATTAATCTTTAAACATATATGAAGTCTTTCATTTGAAATATCTATTTAGTAAAGTTATAAACTAAAAAACTCTCTATAAATCTCCATAATCTATACAAGATCTTTTTTCCTCGGCATAATTTTATCTTTTTAGCAAAGTAAGTAGTTAAATAATAAAGTTTCTGTTCCGGCGACAATATTAAGTTTCTGTGTATCTTTTTATGTATGCTCTCACGTTCAGAAACTCTCGAGTTATTTAAGTTACGGACGTCTCCCATCTTCTGAGTTACGTTCAATCCTAATTACTTTAATGTACGAGAAAAAACACGTTTCCTGCCAGCAGGCAACTTATTGGCAAGGAATGATACTAAGAATGAAAGTACTTGCGTTGAATTATTTTAGTTGTCCATATCGCTTAAATAAAGAATATTTATATTAAATATTTTTATTCTAGGTTATAATTTAATAAGCTGAATTATGATAAAAAAGAACCAACTAATCTAAGTGAAAATTGATAATTTACTGTTAATCTGATAATAATGTTAAAGTTTTGTTTGTAATTTAATAGATACTTAGCATTTAATTGCTCCTTCTTTTGTACTTGCAGAAATCAGTACTTCCTTATATAAGAACAAACATTCCCGCATTATATAGAGCAACTAAGTTACTTTTTTTGCTAAATATTCACAGCTTTTAATTTAAATGAATTCTGTTGTGATTTCCTGCGCTTCTTGTTTAGTCCAAGACTGTATAAAAATACAGAGTTATCCTATACTTAAAAAGACACAACAGACGCCAGGATGGGAGATTTAGAGATAACATGCAGTAATGTTTTCTAGTTCAAAAATATGTAAACCTTCGTGTTTCAGCAAATCTCTGCGCGACAATATTATTATCTGTTTTCTCATTAGCTAATATTAGAAGAATATGAGTCCCGGCATAAAATAGCGTACTTCGATTCAAATATCCTAACTCACTGTTCGTTTAAAACGTGCGAGCTCATGAAATAGTTATTTTAAATATTCACTACTTTTTCTATAAATTTCAAAACAATTTTTAATTAGATTGTATACGTTTTCTTTCCCTGCGAACTGCAGCCGACTACTGAGATGTGAATTTTTACTTCCTTGTACGAAATAAAGGAAGTAATGTAATCACGATGAATTTCGAGTATCATATTTCAACGAAAATATCCATTTTTTACCGCCCTCGAATCCATTTGAACTACATTTTTGCATGATAGAATAAAGGACTGTTTCTCCCAAAACGGATTGTAAAGAATTAAAATGAATTCAGAAGAGATTTTTTCGGGATGTCTGTACGTTCCGAAATGTATGTGTCTCGTATGTGTCTCGTATGTATGTGTCTCGCATAACTCAAAAACGAGTAGTCTGAGAATGTTACGTTGAAATTTTTACTTGGGACTGCTATAGCATGTAGTTGTGCACCTCCTTTTTTGATTGCACTCTGCCGCAGCAAACGTATCTATATATATGACCGTCTGTTACCGGTCTGAGTGAGCTCGGATTTTTATTCTTATGTGTCTGTACACTGGTCACTTTTTGCTTTCAAAGTGATCGAATTATGTTGTTTTTATGTTCCGGTTAAGGTTTCTGTACCTTTAGTTAATCTGCATGCAATAGTTGTAGAATTATCAGTAATTTAAATGTTGTTTAAATTTTACTAAGCCTAACGAAGCCTCCATTTGCTTACGTTTCAAACTCTTAACAGAATAATAATAGAATAATACTCTTAATAGAAAGTCAGTTTCTGCACCAACTTCAGTGTGCAGACTTGTCTTGTTGCCAAGTGAGACCAAAAGTAAATGTTCAGTTCTGTGCATCAAAACATCTGTCTTCTTGCCTGCTGGTCGTGCTTGTTTTTATGTATAATCTCTAACTTAAATTGTAAAAATTGTTTTTTAACTGGTTTTAACTGTATTTGGTGTTTTAGGTCTTTCTCTAAAAATTGTAAAACGTTCATTGTAATAATTAAAAAAGCAAAAACCCATTTCATTAACAATTCCAAAACACGATTTTATGTATAACTACACAAGCAAGAATGAAGTAACTTGATCAATATACCAAGTAATATTGTAGCAAGGCGGGTTATATTATATCAAGGTGCTTGGTCGAGTATTCAATGCAGATGTTGACAGATGATTGGAGAAAAGATGAGGTTTGTCCGGATTGAAAATATTCACGATTATTTACAATGATCTCATACGCTCAGCATTATTAAAGACTCACGATTTGTGGATTGTTTCCCGTACATTTGCAGTAAGTATCATGAACGGACTAATGGTAAACAGACCCAAAAATCAGACTGGACTGTTGAGCTCCGTGGATCACTTTTGGCAGAGCTTCAGAAGGTTAATGTCAGGAAATCATTCCACAACTGTGAATCATTTCCCAATAAAAGTAAACCAAGTTGATTCTAGAAATGTGTCCAAGACAACAGTTCAGCGAACTTTACCGCTGTACAGAAATTGAACCACTAAGGAATGGCAAGCTCGCCTTTTCAGACGAATTCCTATTTGTCGAATGGATGGATAGTGGCGTATGCGGCGTGAAATATCGGAATGCCACCTCTCGAAAAATACGAAACGGTAGAATACAGACTGAAGCATCGTGATTTAGAAGATATTTTCCTGGTACTGTTTTTGTCCCCCGATAGTCTGCACAACCGATAGTCTGAATTGATTCGGGTACCTCTTCAAACCTTGGGTACCTTCTTCTCTTTTTCTTTTCGTGTGCGTCTTTACTGAAGCTCACGAAAATGCATCCCCCTATACTGCCGTAATCATCACAGACCTAGTTGAAGGAACACCACCAAGACATCCCCGTGTGTCTTCGATCTTAAACTTCCCATGACCTTAAACGCATCAAGAATTTCTATGATCACATCGACGAGCACATCGACACTTAGTTCATGCATTGTTTCTGCTGTTGGGTACCCTGCAGGCTGTTTGTCTTCAGATCCCGCGACAACCTTTCGGAATGTCAGTGCATTCCTTCCACAGTGCATGCTGTGAAAGGAAATTACTCCGTAAGGAATTTTCTTCCTACACAAAGGCTTGCGGTAGGCAAGCCTTTGTGAAGGAAATCAAAGCAAGTACGGCTAGCAATCGGAAAATCCGAAGTTTGAATCCCGTCGAGGGCATTGCTGATTTTCATGTTTCCTGTCCCGAAATAAACCTAATGAGACTACAGTTATGTTTATTAGATAGTAGGCTGTAATGATATAACTCAATCAATGCTTCTGTCCAGCATATCGAGATTAAGTTATACTTAATACTCTTTGAAATGAGATTTCGTAACGATTCAAAATAGAATATATTTGTTTAAAATGGCCATTTCGTACACTGTGCAATAGACTTGGTGAAACCAAAAATAACTTTTTAATAAGATACCTTCCTTTAATTTTATATTATGCCTGAATTTCGAAGAGTTTGTAAATTCTAGAACTAATTCTTTTCTTCTCAATGTATTTTTATTTGAAGAACGTTGTTGAACATTCAGTTAAAAAAACTATTCTTTGTTAAAAATATTTAACCTAACAAACGAGTCTTCTTGTTCTTTTAATTCAGTAAAAGGCTTTAAAGATTATGCATTTTAAATGCATATGCTAATTTATATTTAAAACATTACAAACTTTACTATATCTAAAATTATACTGTACCGATTGTTTCTGACTTTCTTCGACAGTAAATGGAAGTATAAAAGATAAACAAAAATAAATCGCTAGAAATTTGGAAGCTAAAAGATTTAAATGAAAAGCTACTTTTTCCTCATTTTTCAGATATCTTAATGGATTCTTGGCGTGCATCGAAGCGAAAAGAATCCTCGGCTTGAAACATGACGCATTTCCCTTTTTTATTTTTTCTTAACAGTTTCACAAGCTAAAATTTCTTGAAGTTGAATTTTCTTACTTGTTAGTTTTATTCAAACAAGCTAAGAATGGGACTACATGACCGTGCTTCTACGAAAGAATACACTTTGGAGACGCAAGCGAAAATAGCTTTTTAATAAGATGATTTCAACAGTTATTTAATTTTAATGTTCCTCTGCCGTGAAATGCAATGGCTGAAGAATTTCAGGAGAATCTAATGAACAAATAAATGTGAACTAGATCATTCTAATCTGAAAGAATGTGTGTTGTTTTGATCAGTAATATTTATACGTAGAAAGTGCCTTTAGCGGTAACTGCTTAATGTCACATGCAAATCTTTTGTTTGGTAAGGAAAGTCGCATTTTCGCTGAGTGGAATGGAATTATTTTTAAATTCGAAGGGAAATATGAAGTCTATATTATTATATTCCCTCATATTGAACGCTATTTATTACAGTGATGCACATTGCATGTGTAAAAAAGGCCATATGTGATCATATAGTGGTCACGCTATTTGTTCAAACATTACAATGCAAACTTCTAATGTGCAGACTTTATGAGAGTCATTCAGTGTATAAATTCAATAAATTACACTTATTCTCCTACGGAAATCCCGTGACTACTCTTGATGAACAAAACATGTGTAATCAAACCAAATGAAAATATCGCAAATAAATTACTTCAGTTATCGTAAAATTTAAATTTATATATATATATAGTATATATTCAGAAAAAATATAAAAGATTCAACATAAGAAATAGCACGTTAATTAAAATAGACCTTAAAATATATAGCGCAGAGTCATTAGGCTATTTAGATGCAGGAGAGATGAAAAGTGAACAGTGCCCTCTCCGAGACTCGAACCACGGACCTTTCGAATACGCGTTGAGCATGCTGACTACTAAACCAAGAAGTCATGCGCAGAAGGTAGGAGAAATACCTTATATGCTTCCCCTTTTAAAGACGACTGGGGATTAGGGTCCCCAATCGCCAAATGGTGGTGGTGGAGAATCATCGTCCACCAACTTTTAATTCGGGCGCCACTTGTAGAGTCATTAGGTTATTTGAAAGCAAGAGTGATGTGGAAAATGAGCAATGCCCTTGCCAGGACTCGAAACACGGACCTCTCGAATACGCTTCGAGCGTGCTGACCACTACATCACGAAGGCATGCGAAGAAGGTGGGAGAAATACCTTATAATAGTATGTATATATATAGTTATAATTAAAATAGACCTTAACAATATATATATAGATATATATATATATAGT
>KK114952.1:180547-238500 GCA_000611955.2 Stegodyphus mimosarum
TATATATATATTGTTAAATTTTTAAGGTCTATTTGAATTAATGTGCTATTTCTTATGTTGAATCTTTTCTGAATATCTGCATTTTCATATGCTCCACCAGATATGCTATTGAAATGAGTTTAAACTATGACTGAGAAAGTCTAACATGCGAGGGCTTTGATATCTTAGACCCGGTATTCTGTAATACTGATTTAACTTGTTGGAATAATGTGCTTATTGTGCATTTATCTTTCATCTGTAGAACGTGAGAAGGTTTGTTAATATCGGAAGCACGTTCTTAGTATTTAATAATTAATTTTAAATAATTGAACTCGTATTGTATTCTTAATCTGAGAGCAGGGAAGTCCAGTTTATGTTAATTACTTTAGTTCTACAACTTCAAGCCGAAACATCAATAAGTAGTGTAGTTGCTTATTATTTTTCCCACTTTTATGTTATCGAATTTTATGAATTTTAGTTAAAGGCAAAGTGGAAATTTGTCTAGCTGTATAGTGGAATTACTTAGGATTTTGATTAGAGAAAGTATTTTAATTAGGGTAATTAGAATGTATCCTATTTTGAATAAAGCAGTTTTGAAGAAGCTATTCTATTTTGAAGAAAGTAATTCAGCTGCGATGCAATGTACGCAGCTGAACCACTTTCTTCAGAATAATCGGAAGCAACATGCATTCAGCAACAAACTTTTACCAATTGGTTTTAGACATGCTATCTGAAGCGATGTTACTTTTTTTGTCGCTACAAAAGTAAGCAAACAAACATTTTTACCTAATGGATGGCCAGCAGTTCTTACTTTTGGATCACTCACCTTATGCAGGAGCAGTCGGTTTCATTGACCTTTTGTATTTTTCATCACCGTGAACAAGAAAGTCGCTCCGTTCCATCCGTTTTACAGAAGATAAGTATTAATTTTAAATATGTTCGAAATGTGTACTGAGACACATTTCAACACGCTGACATTCTCCAAGGATTATACTTATTCCACAACAAAATTGTACGTCCTGCATGTGTTTTTCTTCACCCACAAGAAAAACTTCATATGATATTTTTTTTACAGAATTCTGGTACGAGCAATTATAAGAATAATTTCTTTTTCTTATATTCCTTGCTACAATTCAAGGTAAGAAAATTACATGAGTGTATGTGGTAACAAATAAAAAGAAAATAGTTCTGCGTCTAATTAACCTATGAGATCACGGCTTTCATATTATTGAGTTGACTGGGTATATATTAAGATTTATATACAGCGGGGCTTTAACATACGTGTTTGGCCAAACATTGGACATTTTCGTAATTAAATGTCGCCGAATGTCTATCTATTAATTCACCTAAAAAATTTAATTTTGTAAAAATCACATTAACTGTATTAGAACGGACCTCAGAAATTACATTTCCGTGATAAAAATTTAATTATATTTATTAATTTTGGAACTAAAATCTAGATATTATTATAGAAGTGTGGATTGAAATCGTCTGATAAAATGTATTGCAGGAACTTACAGCTTTGTCATCATTCATCATTTTCGAAATCTTTCCTTTCTCATTCAAGGAAATCGGTCTGAAACGCGTACAGCAATTCTGAGTCAATATTATTCCCCCTTTTGATGAAGTGATTTTCGATTGAAAACTTTTCCGTGGAACATTTGCTAAAGATAGGGTTTAGATGAAAATGGAACAATGTTTCTGAAGAAGCCTACTTTAAATGAGTTTCTTTCGTGCGTTCTCAAGTGAAAAACAAACATTTTCTTTGTTACTTACGAAATTACAACTCCTCGGGTAAAATAAATAGTCATTATAGCTGAACATTTTCATATTTTAAGTTCGAAATACGTTCAATTTATCATTTGATTTATTTCAGTCATATTCCGGATTATGATCCCAGAAATGTAGCCTCTGAGATAAATATAATTTGATAAAGGAGAATAATGGTTTCTTGGATTTATAAAAGTTTGCAAGAATGTTGTTGGAAACTAGAAGATCTAATGGTAGGAGAAGATGTAAAATAAGACAAGATTTTATTTTGCTTTCATATACCTTAGATGTTAAAATTCTAAAACTATTCTTCAAAGCTAATGATTAGGAATTGAAAACACTGAAAGTATTTATGGTAATATAGCTAGAATGCAAGAACAATGATTGAAAAAGCTGTTAATTTTTATAGAATACTGATAGTGTAGAATTTACTAAAAGTTCTTCAGACCCTATTAAACTGACAAACGAGTTAACTCCCCGTCAGAAATATTGTGACAATGCTCTATAATGGCTTAAATATTCTTTTAATTAACTCTTTGGATCAGCAGAAAGTACAACTTGTGCGTCCACATACCCCCCCCCCACTTGCGGGTATTCAAAATTAAGTAAATTGAAAACTTAAATTAATGTAGCATAGTCGGAGAGTACATAATGTGGCCTACTTGAGGTGAGTATTTTAATGGCGCGTTCTAACGTCGGCTAGCGAAATGGATACAATCGGAGAATATTCACTGGCAGAACTGAGCGACAGAAGGTAAATTGTAAGCAATACTGTCAAGAGCTTTGTATCTAACGCATTCAAAACCCTCGACTAAAACATTCTTCAGTCTAATATTTGCATTCTGGTGAGAGCTGCGGAATGCAGAAGTTATAATATAAGTTTTAAATCATGATAATTATTTAATTAACAAAAAATACTCTACGTTTAACACTACTTAAATTTCGTGTTTAAAATAGACACAAGCTGAAAGACCGGCATAAAATTCTATTCTTTTTTTGCAAGCGTTTTCCCCATTAAAAGGCCGGAAATTTGCTAGGACGCCTTCGTTGAGAACAGTTGAACCCACTGGTTATGTAGCCATATCTTCAACATGGATGTTGCAGTATACACCCCTCAGGGAAGACAGAAATGGTGTAGACTTCTGCTGCATCCTTTATAATCGCATCCTCTATAATATCAGAGAGTTTTCTGTCCAGGGATATTAAATTAGCAAGTGCGGAAGTGTCACCAAAACGTCTAGCAAAAGAATTAAAAAATTGCATTTTCAGCTTGGAATTTTAGAATGATAATATTTTACTTATTTCTTCTGTCTAATATCCTTACTAGTTTAATATCCTTACTGTTTATTATCCTAGTGCCTAAGCTTCTAACTTTTTTGATGTGTTCGGTAGCTTTGACCGCCTTGACTTAAGATATATTTTCGTATCTGTATTAAAAGGAGTTTTCCTTTCAATTTCCATGTTTCTGCGTTTTCTATGTGATCGAAAGCTTTGACCACTTTGACCTAAGATATACTTTATGATTAATAAAAGTAATTTTTCATGGTATATCTCATTTCAGATGTCATATTACATCATTTTAAAGCAAAATGCGAAGTTCGAAATTTTAATAACTTAATGTATTTTAATAGCTTGAGAAAAAAATTCTTGAATTTTCTATTTAAAAAATCACTGCGCAAAATATAAAACCTGTTTATTGATTTTGTATAATGATATAAAAACGTGGAGAATAGTTTTATGTCAATATGTTGTTAGTCAATAGGAATCTTCTTCTTTAGACAGTTAACTCTAATTAATAAATTAAACCGAAACCCAATCAATCAGTATGTTTTTCTGCTAGTTATTTGAGGACAACATGGCTGACAGTAACAGATTAAAACTCTGAAAATTTTAAAACTTCTTAGTTGTAGTCTTTCTTGGGGGGACAGGGAAATAATAATCTTTAAGTAGAAATGTAATTTTAATTAAATGTGAGAGAGTTAAATTAGAAAACATACTCATAGAAAATTTAATAAGCATTTCAACACATAATTATGGTAACATTTTAGATACATTAGCGATGCGATAGGTTTTTTTTAACTAAAACGTAAGCTAAGTATTAATTTCATCATTTCACAAGCGTTTCTGCATAAATAGTTTTAAACAAGCCCGCTTTTGTCGTATAATTTGACATGTTTCGTTTGATTTTGACAGCAATGTACAACTTTCAGTGTATTACTTAAGTAAATATCATGTTAGCGAACAGTGTCAAAGAACCTGAAATAAATGCGTTTTTATATAGTGTAGAAAAAAATTTTTAAATGTATCTTTTAAAAAGTGTAATTTTTATTTTTGGCTAAAATAATAGGTATATTTCTATTTCACTATTTTTCCCCTTTTTAATAAAAAAATGTATTTATTTAAGTAAAATTTTATATTCTTATGAAAACCCAAACGCGGCTAGCTATATTAACTTCAGATTCAATATTTTTTAGAATTTCGTTATTACGTCCTACATTAAAATATCATCATATGAAATTGATCTGAATTTTTATATCTTTGGATGTGAAATTTTGAAGCATGTTAAACTGTTTGCTGAGCATTTGACGAGAGAGGAATGTTAAGAGTTCAACATTGAGTAAAGACTTTGCGACTGCAGAAACATATGTGGGCGTTATATTGGAAAAGAAACTCTGACCACAACGTTTAAGAATGAGACAATTCCGTGTCGAGAAAATTAAATTAATTTAGTTGGTAACTTATTTGCTAGATCGGAATGCGAAATAATGGGGACTTAAAATATGAATTTCTGTCTAACTTATAAATATGAAATTTGGAATTAAAGATATATGGACAGATAAAAAACCGTATATAAACAAAATAGTAAAAAGGCAAATATATGTCTTTTAAAACACAACTTGAGTAAAAAGCAATATATAAAGATGAAAATTAATTATTTATTTTTATAATTATTGACTGGATGTATTTTCAGAAATAAATTAAAAAGGGGCCAAAAAATCATAAATGAATGGAAAATTAAAATACGAATAAAATGTCGGAAAGAAAGAAAAGAATCCATTTAGATATGTGCATTGCCAAGCTGTAGTTATTCTTGAAACTATGAAAAAGAAGTTTATACTTTCTATTGACTGCTCCATTTGTACTTTTTTCCTTCATTCAAACACCTAATTGATGTCAGATGTGCAACAGAAAACTTGCAGCTAGACATAAATAATTCCTAGCATTATAAAATAATCTTTCTCATTTGGCTGTTGTTGTAGAGGCTAAGAAATTTTAAAATTAATTCCAAGTAATCGTAGTCGCAAGAGGGTAAAGAAGTCTGATTTAATTTTGCAATACTTTTTTTATTCTTTTTGCTATGAGGAGAGTACATGAAGCAAACCTAAAGCCAAACAAAAACTGACAGCAATAATCTTCGTTGTTTATTCTTGATTATGCCAAAACACTTTCAATGACAAAGGATTATGTCCTCTTAGAATGCTTTTCATTCTGACTGTTGCTGATAACATACAAACCATTAAATATTCAATCTAGTTATATTTTTTTCCGCAAGATAACGAGTTTGAATGGATTAATTAGTAAAAACACGAATAACTTTTTATTTCCCGTTACATATGTAATGCTTAGCAAATTAATTAAGTTATCTCTATATTTGATCGTTATAGTGGTTGATATTCTTGATGCCGGATAAAAACAGATTTAATCAGTTAAGTAAAACTAATGAATTTAACACATTGTTCCAATAAAATAAAGATAAAATTAGGATTTGTTATCTGATAACTAATCACGCATTATAAACAAAAACAGGAGGCCTAATTATAAGTAAAACTCTAATCAAGACAAATTATTTAGGCCTAACATGTAAAGGACTTAAATGACTTAATTCGATTAAGTCAAAACACATGAGAATTTAATCATAGCTTTGATAGAGCATTCTTAGAGTTCGAATTCATATCTCTTCCTGTATTAGCAAGTTTTCCTAAAGTCTTTCTGATGGTTGGTGGGCATCTCTCCATTTTGAAAGTCAGGAATGTTCTTATGTGGATTTCGCACTTGGTCCCGCTAGCGTTGGAACAGCTTCCCTTGATTATCATAGAATGGGTAAATTTAAGTGACTCTGTTTAACAGTATATGGAAAGTAGGCTAAATCATGAGTATAAAGATACAGATAATTAAATATAACGGAAAGGGGTCCTTCATGGCTGAGTCATGGCTGTCTGGCGGATACGGAATTTTTAATGTGACACATTCGAACTGATATTATTTTATAGTATGCTTACATACCATTTCCACTTCTGCTGACTAGCTGATATTGTAAAAGAATTTACTTCAATGAAAGAACTTTCTCTGCTTGCATGGCATAATATATAGTTTGCGGATTGCGGAGAGCCAAACCCGCAAGTTCAGATTCGAAACTATTGGAATAAAGCATGAACACTTTGTGACTGTGATGCATATGTCAGATGGTGACAATTAAGATCCATTGACCCGAAAATTACTCTCTGTGCTTGAGATAGGAGAATAAAAGTGCAAAACATTTACATCCAATTCCTTACAGTGCTGTCGACAAAAAATGCAACTGAGATAACGCATTTTGTCTGCTTTATACATACCTGATATCAGGTGAAAGATGGCTTTTTTATTTAAGAAGTTTGTTTCGTCGTAAAGAATATACAATTAGTGCATGAGAGTAGACCGTCTTCAACGATTTTTATAAGGTATTCTTTCCCACCTTTCTACATGCCTTCGTGGTGTAACGGTAGCAAACTCGGCGCGTATTTGAGAGGTCTACGTTCGAGTGCCAGCGAGGGCATATCTCATTTCTCAGGTCTTCTGCTTCAAAATAACCTAATGTCTGTACAGTGGCGCCCGAACTAAAAGATGGTGGATGGTGATTCTTCACCACCAGGATTGGTGGTGAAGAATTGCTATTGGATCCTCTAATCCCCAGTCACCCTTTAAAAGGGGGCGTATATATTTTCTCCCTTCTTCCAGCCTGCCTTCGTGGTGTTACGGTTAGCACACTCGGCACGTATTCGAAAGGTCCAGGTTCGAGTTCCGCCGAAGGCATAGCTCATTTTTCATATCTCCTACTTCGAAAAAAAAACCTAATGACTGTACAACTTTATTGTATATTGCGCAGGTCGTATATCAAGACATATTTCATACGGTATTTTAATACATGGTATGTACTTAAATACATCTTTCGGTCAAAAGCCGTGGATAAATACAGCATTAAGAATAAAAATTCTCAAGAGAGAGTTACGTTATTTTGCGAATAGTTAAGCTGAAACGTATTCATGGCAAAACAGTACCTCTAGTAACTATATGATTTAATTTGTGAATGTTTTAACGGCTTCAGAATAGGTACATAGAGCCTTCATTATGTAGCTTTTTATTCTATCAGCTGAAGCAATTAAATATTAGTCAAGCTAATTATTAAAATAACTTCATAGGTGATCATTTGTTGCTAAGCATAATGAATTTACTTCATTAAATGCTTACTCTTTAATATCTCATCTGTTTATAGTTTATGAAGAGAGAACTAAATTATGAATGAAATATAATTATGCCTAATGCCGTATTCTAATATCAAGTATTCCACATATTTAAATAATTAATACATTTAGGGTGTGAATTGTCTCATCATGATAATGTAGTGATCCATCTCGTGTCAACTACTTCTGTAGGATGTCCGTCTGTGAAAGTGCCTTGAGTCTAATACTTCTAAGATCATAAACCTGAGTATTCTATTAACATAAGTATTCACTTCTCTAAGACGACCATCTCCAAACAAGACCGTAGTAATTCGCTGTACTTTAAGAGGCGCTGATATAAATTCTACAATATAATATAATCTATAAATATCTAGTTTTATGTGGATAGAAAGGTAAGCGATAAAATATCTAGGAAAATAAAACATCGGAGCAGAGAGCTAACAATTCAGCTTTGTGACCATACGAGAATGACTACTTCTCTGTGTATTCTTGAAACGTACAAGTCAAATGTACAAGAACAAATATATTTTTCTTTTGGAGAAATATTTTTCTTTACTTATCAATAAAATTCAAAACTTCGAGAGAATTAACGCATTTAAAGTTTTATAATTTACATTAATTTCTGTGACGTTTTGTTATTTGACAACAAAACATTTAAAAAAAGGCTGATGTGTACACCGCATCACTTCCTTGTACGGAATAATAAGTTATACGCATTTTTTCTTGAATTTCATTTAAACGTACTGGATTGAATTAAGTCTACTTCGCCAATAGCGCATAAACTAAAATAGCATAAATGCGCTCTTTAAAATTCACTATATTTGTTTAGAATTGCGACACTCTGGCGCTAGGCTCACTTAACAGCGTTACATCTCATTCAGTTTATAACTCAGAATGGACAAAAGTTATATCTTCTGAAGAATTATCTAATCATTGCCACACGTTCTATTCAAATTCTATAATAAATCTAAAACGATGTATAAAGAAATTAAATAAAAAAAGAAAAAGAAGCAGTTTTTCACAGACCATTCAGTATTTCTCATTCAATTAACTCAGTTCTCACTTCGCGACAAGGCAAATATATGTAAAAATTCAAAATATCTATATTAAATATTGAAAGATATAGAAGAACATAAAACACCAAATATACACTCATGTCCATAAATTAAGGATAGTTCGGAGTCAAGCGGAAATCGAACTCTAAAATAAATATATCACCTGTAAAATCACAACACACATCTTCAAGAATCATATACAAATTTCATGAAGTAACCAGATGACACTGATGGTACGTCACAATGACGACGAGAGTGTAAGAGAGTGACATATAAGGAATACAGGCAAAGAAGTAAAATTGTTCGCAGGCGCTTTATAAGCATTTCAGTGCAATAACCGAATGGTTATGACACAAAGGACGCATCTGGATGATTTTTTACGTGGTAGAATTATCGGCCGTCTGGAATGTGAGCGAACCCAACTGGAAATATCAGATGAACTTAAAATTGTCCAGAGTGTCACCTCTAGGCTTTGGCAACGATTCCACGACGATGGTAATATGAGTAGACGTTACAGCACAGGTCCCCCCAGAGTTACAACGCCGAATGAGGACCGGAATTTGGCAGTTACTGCCAAAAGAAACAGGCGGAGCACAGCCTCAGACCTGTCTCGTCAGCTCTCTTCAGCCACTCGTACGACAATTTCAAGGCAGACCGTGTATAGACGCTTAGGGCAAATTGGTCTATATGCTCGTAGACCTGTCAGATGCTTTCCACTTACTGCAACTCACTGTCGTCTGCGGTTAGCCTGGAGCAGAGAGCATGCATTGTGGACACCGCAACAGTGGGCTTGTGTGATGTTTTCTGAACACACCAGGTTTAGCTTGCTGTCTGATTCTCACCGGATACGTGTTGGACATTCTTGGCCGACGAGTTACAGCCCGTCAACCTCCTCCTTCATGTCTACCGGAACTTCGGAGAGCATTGCTTTTTGAGTGGTGTAATATCCCCCAAGATCAGATCGATAATTTGATACTCAGCATGCCTAGGCGTTTTACGGACTGTATTGCATCGTCTGGGAGACATACAATGTATTAACAATCATACCAACCATGTAATATTGGTTTTTTGTAAATAGGTTTTTTTTTTCTGTAATTTGCACCAGGGAGAAGAAATCGCTATTTTTTTTAATAATATCAAACATATAGCATCTTTTCTTGCTCTTTACCTTTTGTTTAATAAATAAGCTTTACAGATAAGTCAAATTTGTTTTGCTTCTAACTCTTCCTTTGCCTGATTTTGCATTATCCTTAATTTATGGACATGAGTGTAGTTAAATGCATTTAAAAAAAATTTTTTACAATTAAAATTACAGTTTCTACGAAAAACAATTAATTCAGGCAGCGAGCAAGAAGGCAGATTTTTAGGTGCTCAAAACTGAAAGCTTACTTTTGGTCTCACTCGGAAAAATCACAATGAAGACGTAGAAACTGACATAATTTCTTGTGGGCGCTATGATGAGTCAATATATGGGATAATTTAATAACTCAAATAATAATTCCAGAGTAGATTAAGCAAAATTTAATTCGCAATAATAAAATAAGACGTTACTTTGTTGTTGCGAAGTCTAGTTTTTCTAGATTGGCAACAAATCCAGTATTCCGCTAAGTTTCAAATGTAAACAAATATGGCTGCTATGGCGAAAAACATTAGGCTTAGCCGCACTTAAACAACTTTTAAATTGTTAATAATTCTATAACTATAACATGCACGTTAACTAAGGCACGAAACCTAAACCTGAAAATAAGAGCAACATAATTCGTTAATTGTAATACAAAAAATGCACAATTTACAAACATATAAGAATAAAGAAACTGAACTCACTGAGCGGAGTAGCAGAGTGGATATATATTTAGATATATTTTTATACTTTTGGTGCGAATTGAAACTAAAATAGAAGGTCCACATCTATATGTTATAGCAGTCCTATATGCAAAATTTTAACGTTCTAGTTCTCCGCTTTTGAGCTGTACTAGATATATACATACATACGTACGTACGCACAGCAGACACTATAAAAAATCTCTTCAGAATTCATTTAAAATCAGTTTTATAATTTTTTGTGAAAAAAAAACAGAATCCGTTATTCTGTCCTTATGCACAGATGTCACGGTAAAACATCGCTAAATTGCATTGGATAGCGGTAAAAATGGATGTTTTCGTTGAAATATGATACCCGAAATATTGCGCGGTTACAATACTTCCTTTTTACTTCGTACAAGGAAGTAAAAATATGAATTAATTATATTAGTAATATACATTTAAGTACTTACAGTTGATTACAGAAATTTATAGTTACAGAATTTTGAAAATATTGGCATAGTTTTGAATTGTGAATCAGCTTCATTTGCCTTCTGCTTGCGCCTGCCTTAAGCTCCTAAAATGTCAACCAGGAAAGACAAGAGATATCACAACAAAATTTATTTTGTAGATAACATGTTGACCAAGTATCAAATGATTAAATTTATAGACTTTTGTGAAGTGTGGTTCCTTCCAGAATCAGTAGCCAGAGTAGCCGTTATTGTTCGATATCCCCGCTGCCACACACCTCGGCATTATTTCAAAGAGACTTTGGATGTGTTCTTGCGGTACAGCAGACCAAGCAGCTTCCACACGTTGCCAAAGTTGATCTGGTGTGGCAGCTTGGGATGTAATCTGGGTCAATCGTTCAGCAACAATGGACCACATGTTTTCTATCGGCGAAAGGTCCGGAGAGCGAGCCGGCCAGGAAAGCATTTCAATCTGGCGATTGACGAAGAACCCTTGGACAATGCGTGCCACGTGTGGTCGTGCATTATCCTGTTGAAATATGACTGTGGGCAAGCCCTGAAGGTAAGGAAGAACAACTGACTCCAAAACCTCGGAGATGCAGCGTTATCTGTTTAAAGTACCGGCAATGCGTACGAGAGGAGTGCGAGAGTGATATCCAATACCATAATACCCGGTGCAAGACCAGTGTGGCGGTGCATAGCACAGCTGTTCAACATCCTCTCCCCACGGTGTGTCCAGACTCGAATCCGACCATCGTGGTGTTGCAGACAGAAGCGTGACTCGTCAGTAAAGACAGTTTCATTCCATTCTGCCGTCCACATCCTTCTTTCATCACACCATGGGCGGCGTAGACCTCTGTGGTTCTGCATCAATTGTAGACGAAGCAATGGACGTCTTGAGGACAGAAAACTCTGCTGTAAACGGCGCGTCGAATGGTACGCGCAGACACTGGATGATGCGTTACAGACTGAATGGGCTGTGCTATGGTTCGTGATGTGACTGAGCAATCCGTCACTGCCATGCGCGCAATGTTGCTGTCATCACGTGAAGTGGTGCACTGAGGTGGATGCGATCGAACATGTCGGTCCGTACCCTCCTTCATCCAACGGTCACATATCTGCATTACAGTTGTTTGGTTTCGTCCAACACGACTACCGATTTCCCTGAAAGATAATCCACACTCTCGGCAGGTCACTATTCTTCCTCTTTGAACTCGGATACTTGATCAAACGATAATCGTTGTTTACTACGAGGCATAATTGATCATTGTTTTTGAAAAAATCACAAGAAAAACACAATTGCCAAACTTCAAATCATCGAAAACTCCAAGCCTTAAATAGCGCTTTGAAGTGGCGCCACAGACGCGCGTGATGTGCGTCTGCGCTGAAATTCTAATCATTTGCATATCTCACCTCCGCTAATGCATGTTGTAAATTTCATGTTATTTGCATGCTTCCTTCAGGGTGTCGCATTTACGGTGGCCAGCAGTGTATTTTTAATTTGAGGTTTTTCAAAGTTGGGGTCGTTGGAAAATGTTATTGATTTATTTTTTTCAAACGAATTCGTTTTGTAAAAATGCGGTCAAAATTATCAAAAAAATGTTCAAAATTTTTCGTTTCACCATAATAAAGAAAAATGAGCACCGCAGGAAATTACGAACGTTTTCAAAGAAATTATTAGATTAAATGAACAATGACTAACTGGAACTACGTCGAAACTTTAGTGTCCCATTTCATATTTCGGATTCATTGGACAAATCTCCGTATTTTATTCTTTTAGTTAAGATGAAATTTATGAGTACAAGTTCATCAACTTTCTCTTGTGTCGAAAGACATTTGAAACTCTCTTTGGTAGCACAAAAAGAAAAAAAAAGAAAGAGAAAAAAAGAAACCAAAAAATAAATAACGAAAAATCTGAAAGGTTGCTGAATTTAACCATCGCCCAAAAGAGTTTGTTAAGGTTTTTCATCCTCTCGCTGAACTCGCAGTTTATCCGACTGCTGCTGCACTCACTTCTGCTACCCATTTTCAAGTCTTTTTGTCTTTATTATTAAGCATCGTTTCCTTCGCGCTTAACGTCACATTAAGTTAAAAAAAAAATCACAAAATTTTTAAAAGCTGCATACCAGCAGATGTTTGAAATTCCCGATGCAGTGTTAAGTGTCAGCATACTGTTTCATATTTTTTCAATCTTTTCTCGGCTCATCATATCAATTATCAGTTTTCTTAGTAATATTCATAAGAAAAACGTTTTTTATCTTTTTATTATTATCGTTTCGTGTACTAACTTCATTTACTAAATACCACGTTCTTCGCACTTACGCCACATAAAATTCAATTCAAAATCACAAAACATTTAAAGACAGCATATCTTTAGAACATTCCGATAGATTGTACCGGGACTGGAGATAAAAATGTTTTATTCCGTACAGTGTTGCCACTACTCTCTTTCAGATCCTTTAGTCTGTTAATCAGAAATTCATCAAATTTTTACAAAATATGAAATAGGTAATAAAAAAAACATATAGCGTCATTCTAGAAAATATTGAAAATTTTAATTAGATAGATAATGAATTAAATGCGTTTTTATTACACTCACGTTTGTGAAAATTGCAACACCAAGAAGGAATCGTCATAATTGAATGCAATTTAATACACAGTTGAGTGGTAGTGGTACAAATAAATGATTAAATGTTCAAAGCAAACAAACAAGAACAAGAGATCAGAATCAGTATTTTGTGTGGCCACCACGCGCCGCAATAAGTGCTGCTACACGACGTGGCATGGAGTCAAACAAAGTTTGAATGTCTGACTGAGGAAGAGCATTCCATATCGTTTGTACGCGTACCCAAAGTTCGTCTGCAGACGCAACAGGACGAGGATCACGAGCAAGACGCCGACCAATGACATCCCACACATGTTCAATTGGCGACATATCCGGGGAACACGCAGGCCAAGGAAGAAGCTGTACCTGCTGCGCTGCAAAGAAGGATTTAACAATCCGAGCAGTATGAGGGCGGGCATTGTCCTGTTGAAATACAGCGCCTGGCAAGCTTTGAAGGAAGGGAACAGCTTCGGGCTGTAGAACTTCACGGATATACCGGTTGCTGTTCAGATTGCCCACAATTCGTAGCAATTGAGATCGTCTATGATATGCTATGGCGCCCCAGACCATAACTCCGGGTGTTCGTCCACTGTGGCGTTCGATAATGCACTCCGGAAGGTGGCGTTCACCGGCATAGCGTCTGACACGAATGCGGCCATCATGGTACCACAAATTAAAGCGGGATTCGTCAGAAAACACGACATGCTGCCAATCAGCACGCCAGTCTCTATGCTGATTGGCCCATTGTAGCCGCAGGCGGCGATGGTCGTGCGTTAGGGGGATCCTGTATAAAGGAGTCCGTGCGCGCAGTCCACACTGCAGCAGACGTCTACGAATTGATGAAGCACACAATGAAACACCTGTAGCTATTGACCACAGTGCTGCCAATTGTCTAGAGGAAGCTGTACGGTCCGTCCGCGCCATGCGGACCAGGTGTCTATCATCGCGAGCTGACGTCACATTTCGGGGTCCACTCCCGGATTTCCGAGTTGTCCGACACTCGTCCGTCCACTGCTTCCAAACGCGCATCACTGTGCTGCTGTTACGCTGCACACGAGAGGCTACTGCACGATACGACAATCCAGCTTCACGAAGGCCGATGATTCTCCCTCGTTCAAACTCTGTAAGTTGTTCAAATCTCGCTCTCTTTCGTCGACGAGGCATAAGTACAGATTGAGTTAACGTTTACCACTAGCAGATAACCACCGATAACCATACACGCCTCGCTACAGCCGTCTATTTATTCGGATCCATCAGCCGTTCAGAGGGCGCTGCTCAGCATACGCATGCGCTACGGATTTGCAATTCTAATCATTTGCATATCATGCGCTACTTTGCATTTCCTGAAAATTTCAGCTCACTCGCGTAAGTCCTTCATGGTGTTGCAATTTTCACAAACGTGAGTGTATTTAAATCAATCCGATTCAAATGTAAGAAATGAATATTCTTAAGAACTGCATCCATTGCTTTCAGATAGCTTAGTTTGTTAATCCACAACAGGCATATTCAATTTAAAAGATAAATATCTTACATTCTCCCAAATGGCAACAGACTCGAAAAATGAAACGACCAGTTTATAGTGCTGCGTTGCAAAATCGCATTTCGAAACTGATAGCTCTTTTTAGGCGAAAGAAAACATGATTGTAGATATCTTGTGACATTTTTATAAAAAGTGTGCGTTTTAAATTTTGCTTATTTTGGCAATTAGAAAATCTGAACAAATGCCTTGGCCTTGATTTTTTAAACTATGTAGTTATCTGGTAATATTGCCAGTTTACAGAGCTCACAATTTTATTTAATTTGAAAAATTGAAAGGAAGAATACGAAAATCACAAAAATTGAATATAAATTACTTGCAATGTAATACGCTTCTTTCCAAAATAAGATTTATTTTTCATTATTTACTATAATAGAAACTCCCATTTTGTGTACATTATATAATAACACTTACGAAAAGCTAACGGCATGTTTTGCTGATTTCATAACATTTAAGTCATAGAAAAAGTTATACTAATATGTGGAGTATGTTAATCTTAGGGTTTGATTAGTTATAATTTAATAATTTATGAAAAATAGTAACGCAATTTTCCCCTATTTCCCCCATTTAGTATCAAATATTAAATATCGAAATTATTATGCTGGATATGTTAAAATTCCAAGCACATGTGCACATGTAAAATTAGTAAATTGAAATAAATCGGTACTTTCTAATTATCTGCTCCACCGTTTCAACATTCTGTACAGCTGCTCTATTTTTTCGGGTATTTTTATATATTTTCAGGTAGGTTACGCCGTGTATATTAAGACTAAAAAGTTGAAACTAAGGATTAGTTCATTTCTGTTTTTCCTCCATTATATACACCAGATTAGAATTATTAACAATTCAAAAGCTTAAGTGACGAGTTAGGATTAAAGAACCGCCATTTCTTTAAATTTGAAATTTAGTAGAATAGTGAATTATGTCAGATTCTGCACCTTCGATGTCTTTTTTGCTGAATGGGACTAACGGTAATTTTTCAGTTTTGGGCACCGAAAATCTGCGTCCTTGACCACTAATTTTTATTGCAAACATTGTTTTTTTTAAACTGTTTTAACTGTATTTTGTGCTTTATGTCTTTCTGTATTTTACAGATTTTAATGAAGATGTTTTGGGTTTTATGCATTTTTACTTTGCCGCGAACTGAAAACTAAATTAATTAAATGAGAAATGTGTCTGTAATAAAATTCGAGGAACTAAAATTAACTAAAATGCAGCAAATAAAAATTGCATATTTTAATAGGTAATACAAGGAAGTCATGTGGTATCAACATCAGATTTTTTACCTTTTTTAACATACATGTTTCTTATTCAGTATTTATTAAATTATTAATATTGTATATTTTTTACATGTTTCGATAATTTTAACCACGTAACATAAAAAAGGCCTTAAAAACCACTCATGGAGTCACTGACACTCAGATATGCAACAAGAATATACAGTGTATAACAAATTAGTATAACTGCCAATGGGTTTTTGCCATTGTTATGGCGGTTGCAAACTTTCTGACTGGAGTCAGGATTCATCGCACTATGCGAGATCTATAATTATTAATATATCGCAATAAAATCCTGAAATGTACGAACTTCCCGCGATCTGGGATTATTTAGATTAGCTATTTTGTGCCTGAAGATTTGCTCTGGCATTTCAAGTAGGGAAATCCCTTGTGTAATTGTAAGACACATTTATTTTACTCATCTTATACAATTCATTGAACTCACTGACCACTAACTTTGCAGCTCATCTGATATTGTCTTCAACTATAACTAATTAGGAGACTTGAAATATAACATAGAAAGAGAATGAGCGTAATTGGTTCAACTTGCAAAACATACAAATGTGCAAGACAGAACAAGCACACCAAGAACGCTCTGGAACAATGCGACCAATGGTGATGCATTTCTGGAGAATTTTCAAGGTGAAACTGGTCGTATTAGTGTTACATATGCAGAGAACTGTGGAAACTCCATTCATCTAGTTATGTGTTGTTAGCAGTATGATGAAACACGACTAAATGACGTTTAGCTCGTGAGCTTTTAATAAAGCAGCCAGTTTGGATTGCGTATTTTTTGACAATTACTCATGTTTTTAGATGTTGATCGATGATGAAAAGAGAAGAGAGATACGCCAAATTAAAACAAACAATTAGACAAAGCCACATTTTTGAATTTGACGTTGATTTTAACCGAGACACTATAAATTTCGAGGACGAACAAACAGGAGTTCCTCTTTTTGAGAAAAAAGAAATTCTGCAATTTCTGTGGACAGATGTCGCTATTTTCTCTTTGGATTTACTTTGCTTTTGCTGTAAATACGATTGTGGCTACTCCCTTCTTTGCTTCTGATTAAAAAGGACCTGTAGCTATTCGCCTTCGAAATCCGTAGAGTCTTGGTGTGATAATTTTTTAAAACGTACAATTGTTATCGTCTTTTATTCGATTTGGTATAACATTACAGACTGCATATTTCTTTACAAATTTCGTGTCGAAATTGCTACTTACCTTTTGACAATTCAGTTTTAAATAAGATAGTTCAAATTTTATTTAATTTTTAAATTTTTTCTGGTATATATTTAGTGTAATAAATTTCAAAAATTCATCATGAAATGTTTTATTTTGCGTGTAACGTAAATGGATATTGGTATATTTCTAAAAATACTTTTTATTTCTTTTTCAGATGCCTCCCTCTACGCTCACTATGTGTTCAAAGCTTGTGATCAGCAGAACAATGGTACAATTAACTTTCAGGTTAATACGACTGTTTTTAACTCGGCTTTATTTCTCCTATCATAGATCTATTTTTAAAATCTTTCTTGCAACTTTAGGTCTGTTTTAATGTTGATTTTGAAAAAGTGTGAAATATTATAAGCTTATGCTAAACAGATTACATCGCTTTATATGAATTACGTTCTGTTAATTTTAAAATTAATTCTCACAATCAACTTTCATATGCCATATTTTTTAATATTTTACCTAAGCAATAAAACCGCTTTTGAAATAATGTTAAATAACAATATACTCATTGAATCATTACAAAATTTAATAAAATGAACGTTAATCAATTTCTTTTTCGGCGTTTCCATCTTTTAGAATAATCGTTGAGTGAACAAAATAAGGGTAATACGACAAAATAAAAGGAATTGTTAGGTGATGATAGGCAATGTACGGCCGTAAATAATCCACTAAATTATAGATGAATGTAAAATATAAACTATTATTGCTATGCTTTATGTTTATAAAAATAAATTAATTAATTTCCTGCAATTATTATATGACTCGAATAGAAGGCAGTCTCATATGTAAGATCTCTTTACATTTTGAACGTATTTTATTAGTGAAATAAATATTTCAGACGTTAGACAGTATAACAAATGTCATTTTGAAGACACATGAAAGGGAATTGAAGATAAAAATATGTAAATAATATACATAAGAAACAGTAAACAATATACATGAAATAAAAAAAATCATATACATGAGACATTCTGACGACTATCTCCTATAGATGACCCTTCCTGAATTCACTTATATTTAAAAAAATGTAAGTAAACAACGGTTTGAACATTACCTGTAGGCAGAAAACATGTTGATCATAACAAGGGAATTTGTACAGTGTGTCTCAAAAGGTCGTTGCCAAGCTTAACATGCTGGTCCATCATGCCATGACGAAGAAGATTTACATAGGAACTCGTGTCCGAAAATGCGAACGGTGACTGCTAGAGAGCGTTGTTCGCAAGCGTAGGAGGAAAGGAAGAAAAGATGTCAAAAAAGATGTATATGTGACTTTTATTAAATAACATAGTTAAATTATAGAAGATATTCAAAATTCCTTCCATTCGCCGCAATGCATGCTTCAAGACGTCGACGCATGGATTCACGGACCATTCAAAATGGGCAGGCGTGTCGCGGACACGTTCCTCCGCTTTCAAGATCCTGCCGACGAGATCCATGAGCGATGTTACGGTCGTCTCGTACTCCACAGGTAGAAATGCAAGGGAGTCAGGTCGGAGAGATAGCGGTGGCCATGCGACTGGTCCGCCTATGCCAATTCAGCGATCAGGATAGGACCTATCAATGTATTCCCGCACAGTGCTGCTAAAATGCGAAGGCGTTCCATCACACTGAAACTAGATGTTTCGGCGTGCAGCTGCTGGAATGTCCACCATGAGATCTGGCAGCACTTATTCCACAAAATGTACATAAAGAATTCAGTTTGTAAACCGATTCATCCTTCTTCTGTAACGTCTTCGCTTGAAATGGCCACACTTCCTACTCCCTCATAAGCCTGCGATCATTACCCTCCAGCGGCCGCAGTTCACATTTTCGGATACAAGTTCCTATGTAAATCTTGTTTGTCATGGTATGACAGACTAGCATGTTAAGTTTTGCAACGCCTTTTTGAGAAACCCTATACATTTTCTTTGAAGCAAATGTCCTACAGAATAATAACCTACAGAATATGTGAATATTATCGGAAAAGTCCATTTTGTGAAAAATTACAATAAACTTTAGAACATATTTTACTTATGATCATTCATCGCGATAAATTTAACTGGGTTCAGCCTTCAATTCGTATGCTTTGAGGAATAGATGTTGACAGGACAAATTAATTAATTTTCTTTTCTGAATTGCTGTTTTCTTTGAAACCCTTGCGAAAACATTTACGATAGCTGGCAATTTTACATGGATAGTTTCAGGGTATTACCGTAACTGGCAGCTTGTAATACAGTCGCGAAGACCGTATTAGACTAATAGCGAGTTATCGTTGACTCTTGAAACAAGTCACAAAATGCTGGAGAAGGTTAAAAAACGTTTTATTGAGTATTAAATTGAATGGAACTAACATAACTTATGCTGCCGACAGAACTTACGTTACTTGCAGGCATTTATATTGCCATAACAAAAGTTAAATTCAAAAGTACATAACGTAATCGAAGACCACACATAAAATAGATTACTTACGCTGACTCAGATAATTACTGGCATGTATTTTAAGGCATCGGCAAAAACATTAAAGTAGGAATATTACTTTAAACAGAGCTGGCTAGAGTAAATAACAGCAAGACCCGGCTGCCAGAAGCTCTAATCTAAATATGCAAACTCTCAGCTTAAATACACACAAGTAATTTGCATTCTGGTGAGGAATAAGAAACAAAGAAGTTACAGTAAAGACTTAAATCGCAATGACTGGTTAAATAATATGTCTCACACAGTCACTAATCTACATACTAGTTAAGCGTGTTAGCTATGAGGATGATGATTTACAAATCAGTCGTGAATCTCTTGCCGTTATTTTTACGTTTATTAAAAAATCAAAGAAATACTTGAACAACAATTTTCTAGAGCCTAATATTTTATCTGCTAAATTTTTTAATTAAAACAATTACGTAGAAAAATGATACTTCAGTGTAAATTAAAATTTCACACATTAAGTTAAAAGAATTTTTTTCTCAAACACCAAAGGAACAAGAAGATGTAAGGAATAACATGCAGTTTGTATACTGCAGTTTCATTCTGGTCGTTTAAATTTTACGACATTACAAATTCATGGTAGGGCAACAAACCATGTGGATGAATTTTCTGGCATTTATAAAAAAATATTAACGTAAAACAAACAGCATAACAATATTTTACAGTTAATTTTGCGATTTTACTTTACATTTGTTTGCAATTATGGGTGTATTATATTTGTTTACAATTATTTATTTGCAATTTGTCGATGGGGATCATGTGAGGATATGTAAGAAATTTTTCATGAATTTTTTATAAGCACAATGTAAAATTCTGTATTTTTAACACATTTCTATTTATTTTATGATGAAAATTAAATATGTATTTAAATATGTGCACTGCAATTCGATGGTATAAAAACACTGGTCCAAAGCTTACCGGAAAGATCGAAAGCTGACGTGATTATGAAAAGTTTGACTTTTGTAAGCAACAACTTCAAACAACTTTTTAAAAATAATGAAATCAGAAAATATCACGATCACGCGATGCATTAATGGACGAGGACTTGGTGAAACACTTGTAGTCATTAAGTTGCCTCCCTAGCAAATATCTTTAATTTCATTGAAGGGCTCCTGTTGTTGTCCTGTCCATGTATTTTATGAAAGAATGGTTGCCAGAGAATCAAGGAGGTTGGACTTCAACTTCCACCCCAGTTTTGAGGGAGAGCAAACAGAGGGTGGTCTGAGGATCTCCCACCTCTCTCCCCTGCCACTGGACCACAATAGAGGACTTTCGGGTGGCCATATATTTAGAATGACCCCTTGCCACAAAAACACTATGCATTTGCAAACATCCATGAATTCTCCGGGGTTTCGGACGCGAGCCTTTCTGTACCACAGTAGGCTCCCCTAACCACTATACCGTCTGGGCGGCAAGGGCTGTTGTGATTCTGAAGAAAGACTACTTGTAAAAATTACAACTTTATCTGTCAGGATAAATGTTGAAGGCATCCTTTAAATAAAGATGATTTCATATGCAAAGTAAAATATAGTACATCCCGATAAGCTTGGCTTAATACTCAATTTCTGTATTATGCTTGCTATGTTAAATCAGTATAAGTTTCTTTAAAGATTTTCTTCCCTTTAGTTCCAGTTCCGAACTAATCTATCAGATACTTTTAAGCTGCCTACCCTTTCTTCGAACCCGGATTCATTCTGTATAAATTGATTTCATTTGCTTTCATGATTCGCTTAAAGAAACTCCCAGAACACACATAACACACATAATGAAATGAGTCAAGTTGAAGCTGAAAATACTATTGATCTGAATAGTCACGGTAGAATGTTTTTATTGAATTCAGGCATGATTCAATGAATATGCAGAGGTAATGTAACGTGCAAAACATGCCCATGGCAACGAATTTGGTAAAGACTGAAATTTAAAACAGATGTCTCACTGAAATAAGCATATATAGTAAGGTTGCTTGTGGTAAACTCTAGTATAATCTACTATTCACTAAATTAAGAAAACGTTCATTATGTGCAAGACACGTTCTTTCTAATATATTAAATCAGTAATTCCATCTTCCTGAAAGAATTTATCATTAAGTATTATATGCAGAAAGACTACTCCGGCTAAGACGCAGACCAGTTTCATCAAGACATTTAGAAGCATCTGGATAGCATCCATCATCCACCATCCCTGCATTGTATTTGATTCCTTTCTTATTATTCGACACTCTGCCATCATACAGCCATAGTCACCTTTCTCTGCACATGATAACAGGAGTAAATAACCTGTTAGAATATACTCTTCAGGGAAAGTTGATCTAAGTGAAACTTTTATTTGCTATTTTACACCAAACATTACCCAAATATATCTACGAATTTCTAGGTTTTCGTGAGAAATCGCTGATATTCTGCGTGGAAAAATGAGATCATAATATGTAACTGCGTTGCTAATGATTTTAAATATTTGTTTAGAGATTACCAGACACAAAATTATTATTTAAATATTACAAATGTTGCGAATCGGGGATATTTGTACATTTCAGGGTACATTTAAGAGATGATATTTTTACAATTTCACATAACACTGAAATTTCGTTATAAATTTTTTGTTCTGCGGCTGGAGGAGATAAGGGGGTTGGGTCAAAAACTTCGAAAGAAGTATTTTCCGAGCTTACTTTTTACTGTTGCTCGAAGGTAGTGTACGACGATTCTTCACCGCCAGATTTAGCAATTGGGTCCCCTAATCACCAGTTGCTTTTTAAAAGGGGGAGTATATAAGGTATTTTCTCCCTCCTTTCTGCCTGCCTTAGTGCTGTAACGGTAGCACACTCGGTGCGGATCGAGAGGTCCAGGTTTAGTTCCTACGAGGGCATTGCTCATTTTTCGTGTCTCATGCTTCAAAATAACCTAGTTACTCTACAGCTTAAGGTTTTGCAAAGAATAACGAAGATGATATAATATTAATATTGAAAATTAAATTAAAAAAAAACTCAGTTCTGAACTTAGATGTAAGAAACAGAATTTTTTTTTAATTTAGAAATAAGTGGCATCTTTTTTATTGGCTGTTTCTATGGTAATTAAGGAGGTTAATTCACATTCTTCTGATAAAAATTTAGAGGAAAAAAAACTTGAAGAAAACATTAACTACAATAAAAAAATTTGAAACCGTTATAAAAACGAGTCAAGGGTAAGAAAAAATAGTTCTTTAATTCTTAATGTTATCAAAATGGGTAAAAGATTAATAATAATTAATTTACATTTGTTTCAATAAAAACAGTGTTACACAGTATAAGCATCCAGGTTTACTTCCCGTAATTGCTTAATAATTAAAACAAATGTATCTAGAGCCATATGGGAGGCAATATATTTCAGTATTAATAGGTTTAATACGTGTAATGACCCTATTATTAAAAATGGGTAAAAACTTTACTTCATTATCTTTATGGATGTTATTAAAGTTTAGAAATGTAACATGTATTTAGCTTTTATAATTTTATTACTTTTGCTTTAAATATCTTTCTTCACTAATGTTTGCGTTAAAAAAACAACAAAAATAAGTGCTATTCTAGGTTTAAAAAATAGTATACAACTTTTTTTTAGGAAATGAAACGTTTTCTCCTCGGCTTTGGGGAGAAAGTAAAATTGATTTGTATATGCTAATAAAAATTAAAATGTGAATATAAATTACTGAGAGATCGTAAAATCTATTATCTGTGTGTTAATAAAGAGTTTCGGAAGTTTCGTAAATTGTGTAATATTTTCCATTTTAATATTTCTAAATAATAATATGCTTTCTGATAAATAAATTGCGTATTGTTGCATCCTGCGGGTTCGTGGATTTGGAGTAACTGATGACAACACTTGATGAAGAATCAAAATACAATTTGTTTGCCATTACTATGCAGAACAGTTCCAAAGACACGTTTATAGTCTTGAAAACGGTGATAAATACGCTGAAACAATCAGCAACACAGCCTTCAGGTTGTAACGGTAAATAAAGCTTCACAGCAAAACACTAAGTACAGTTCCCGACTCGGTCGATTGCTCTCAAGCTAGTCTCTGAACTGACACTGCTACACTACTTAATTCAATATATTCCTACTCCTCGTATAGGCAGGGTATATCTAGCTTTAACCTACATTCGAGAATATTCTCGGGAAAACTGCTAAGAATGCGTTCTAAAATGTTCTCTCTCCATCTACGGATATCACCGATTTTGTCCCCAAATGGGCGATTTTAAGCCAAATCTGACAACCCTGTCTTTCTCGGTTCTTTCCTGGCAACCCTAAGCCCGCTTTGAGGTGAAGCTATCTTACCGCAGCTGAGCATTTCGCAATTGTATATTGTAAGTGCACCAAATCAGTAGTAATTTGATACTAAAATTGCAAAATTTCTAGTTTCTAATATAAAGCTTTTTTAGTCTTTTTCATTTAAATGCTTTAAGAATTAAAAGAAATCTCAGTTAAATAAATGAACTATTTATATTACGTATTTTAATTATTTAAAATTTTTATTGTATTATTAAAAACTCTGCGAGGTGTTTTCCCTTTTATAATAAGCGTTGCTAAAAAGCTATTTTTAATTCACGTTTAAAAAATGAATACTGAATAAGCATATCCTAGCTAAATACTTTTGCTCTTCTGAAACTTTTACTCGTCAAATTATTCTCATCTTAATCATCAATGATTTTGCTTAATATAGAAGAAAGAACTTGCACCTGTCTTCCTCGAAATGCATAGAGTTTTTGTATAAACCAGAATCAATCTAAGTTTCAAGTTTGTCTAAATTTAAACACAAAATTAACTTGTTCCTCTTCCATATATATTAGTAGCGTGTTATTTCAAAATACCTCATTTATCAAAGAAAACACGTACCACATTCAATTTGAGTAAAACTCATTTTACATAGAATCAAGAGAAACACTTTGAACGCTGAAAAACCGTTGATCGATATACGATTTCCATATTCCACCTTCAGGTAATTTCAAATTAGTTCGCTTACCAAGTTCATTTAGGGCAAATGTTAATATTTTTTCACGTCCATGGAAACTGAAGAATGGTCTATTTTGTACAGCAAAACTTATTATCGATTTGCGATAATTATCTTATATGCAATAGCCGTTTGCTTATTTTATAACTGACATTTATGGATTTATTCATTTACATAGAAATCAGAACAAAAGTAGTACAACAAGAAGTGAAGATCAACGGAAGCTTTTACTAAACCTGAACATGCACCTTACATATAACACGAACATTCAATACATATTCCTTTGCTCTTTGTAGAGACTTTGCGAGCAAATAAAAGCAACCAATAAGTAACACGCACTCTTACTTCTAATAGAACGGATTAATCAAAATTTTACTGCCCTTATTGTAGTAATGAATGGCTTAATGCTCCTAATATCAAATTCTCCTATAAGTTCTCACTTATTAGTATGGATCAACTCTACAGCAGACGCTGGGATACTATAAATCTTCGCAAGCAGAATGCTTTCCACATGGCAGTTTGACTACTGCGTCTTATCTTTCAGCTTGACAGCTAGTTAGTTACCAACTGTTAACTGCTTTAAACTATCACTGTCTGATTTTCTAAATTTGCATATTCATAATACAGAGGAGGATAAATAAAGCAAATTGAAAATGTTACCCTTAATGAAACTTTAAAATATGATAATTTTTCATACAAAATTTGTTTGAGTTCTCATAAATTCCTACCATGAATTGTTCAACACAAGGAATAATATGGTATGTGTCGTTCAAAATAAGCACAATCACGTTATTTAAACACACTATTTATTACATTTCTTTCACAATATAGTAATCATACGTTTAGTATAAGACAGGGAGAGTCAAACTGTTAGTAAGAGTCGTATGTTGGAATTCAGGAGAGTTCGAAAACCGCAGCTAAATTTTCCAAAAAACCACACGTTCATATTTAAATCATTTTAAAGATAATAAACCAGGTTAAAAATGGAAAGAAATGTAAGTTTCTAAACAATCTTTCAATGACAGTTCGCTTTCAGCGTGCGACGATGTTGCGTTGAAGACAAGGCGAAGTTTTGGGTGTCTTTATTTTCTCTAACTACAGTTTTATGCTGTGAAAAATACTCTTTTTTGTCTTTAAATAGTCCGATTCTTCCCCGATACCTGCTTGAAATGCTAATCTATCAGAGCTTTGATTCCAAAAAATTTAGGATTCTTATTAAAGCTATTTAAGTCGTGTTTTTTTTGAGGGGGGGGGGAGGTAACTGAAAATTATCCCATAATTTCCGCGCGTGTTTGTTCCAAAAATAGCAATCCGTATATCTATTGTCCTCAAATTTTATGTATTCTCGAAATTTTTTAATGATAATATCGTCTTCTATCATCAAATTTAATTTAAATTCCCAAAGTTTCCATTTGTAATAAATTTCTCATCATTTCGGACCTCTAATCAACTTTCTGAATTGATTCTGAATTAAATTCTGAATGATATTAAATGTTTCTGATGCATTACATGCGTTATTATTCCGCTCACAGAACACCCCAATTTAGTTTCTACCGCTGCTAATGATTCCGAAATTGAGAAAACCCTTCCTGTAAAGCATTTAAAAACATCCATCCGTCCATCCAAAAAGCATCCGCAAACTTTTAAAGATTTTCTTTATAAAATTGTTTGATAGCATCAGTATAAAAGTTTTATTTATTTTTTTATGTTTTTGAATAACATCACGTTTCTTAACTAACAAGAAATTAAGTAAAATAATAGTATTTGGACATGGATCAATTAAAGTTTATTAATAACTTTGTAAAACTAAATGACATAAATTAGTTACTTTCTTCTGAACATTTAGTGGTTTTAGTTTACCGTATTTTATATATGTGTTTCATGTGCATAAAAGTCGCACCACTCGCCTGAGAGAGCCGTACTATGGCTATCACTATTTAAGCTTATATTAATTTCCTCTTCTGTATCATTCTAAAAATCTAAACGTTACAAACCTTTTTGACCTTGCAATGACCTTGCAACACCGAAAACATAGCTAAGTTTAACTTAACGAGTTTTTTTGTACAACAAAGATGAAATCGTTAAAATTTTAGCTTCGTTGGCTAAACAAAATGTTCTATGACAAATGAAGACCTTGGCCACCAAAAATAACAATCAGCGTTTCTAAATGATGAAAGCTAATGACGAGGATTATTTTGAATAGGAGTTTCAGGTATTGCAATCTAGGTGGTTGTAGCAAGGGAAAAAATCACCCGTTATAACCTCTGATAGTCCTTGTTGAGCAACAGTGTCTAGTATCAGACACGTTCAATTCGAAAAAAAGTTGGTAAACCGCCTGCCTAAGCAAAGCAGTAACCTGTTTTGTGTCAGGAAATGTCGTAAAGTGCTTAATGTGGAACTATGCGCTATGTGTACAATTTGCAAACTATTCGTGCGTCTCGTGCACTAGTGCATCGATTGGTTGATTATCTGAATATGGCAAAGAAAATGAGGGCTATCTACGTAAGATGAGGGATGCCTTTGTGGAGGTCGTACTGCAAACTATTCCTGCGCCTCGGGGACTGGTGCATTGATAGGTTGATTATTTGAAAATGGCAAAGCAAACGAGAGCTGTCTACCTAAGATGAGGGATGCCTTCGTGGAGAACGTTCTAAGGGAAATTGGCTCGTATTTAAGTTACAGTATGTAAAACTTTGGAAACCAATCGTGTAGCCAAACCATTCTCTTAGGTTCGAACTCAGGAGGAACTACTAACATTCAACAAATTTATTGGGTCTCTTCGGATACTAGTGGAGTAACTAGTGCATAGAGATAATTATGAGCTTATACATCTCTTCGTACATTTTTTCTGGATCCATCGGTTCCATATTCAGATGACAATGGTCGAGTTTAAACCAACACAAGCAGTTCATTTTTGAACAGATGTTGTTGTACATTTCATCTTATTACTAGCGGCATACTCTTAACTTCTAGTCAAAGAAACAAATACTATTCCTATACGTAAAACAGAACATTACATAACACACATCACCGCGAATACCGAGCTTAATGTGTGACATATCCAGCTCACCGAACACATATTGCAATAGTTAACGATATGAAACGTGACTGAGTTTATCTCACCAATGAGAAAAGACCACTTTTATGTTTTATACTGATGCTGGATAACGATACAAGCGCCTGTTACTAATATATGCGCAATTTTAATGCCAGTAGTGTATTTATCGCCATATGCATTCACAACGAACAAAAGCTAAGAATATAGGAATAAACTAACATACTGCCAAAAAAAGACAACCAGATTCTAAAGGATGTTCAAAAGAAGTTCGGTATCTTTTCTACACTCAAAGCTAATTGAAGTTCTTTTTTATTAGTAACATTTCACTGGTCATTGCGTTCTTTTTTTAGGAAAAAACTTATGATATTTAATTGTCTAATTTTTTACCCAAATGGGAGGGTTCGCCCAGAAGGGTTCTTAGTCTCGAAAGGGCATTTTGCGTCGGTTCATTATTATACTTCATTTTTCTCACAAATAAAATGTAAAAGTTTAAAGCCCTACACTTTATTGCCTCTTACTAACAACTTTAAATATGGAATATGATTTCAAAAAATGGAAGATAAAATACCAAATACTTGATTGTGTGCCAAAAACGAATATTGCACCTTCTCCGAAATTCTCAAATGAAATGAGTCTGTTATATCGGATATTTTTCCTTTCTTTTTTTTCCTCAAATTTCCTGAAATGTTTCATACCTTAAATGTGAAAAAACATATTAACAGCATATGGAGTTTTTTGTGGATAATTTAAGATTATACGCATTTGCTACTTATAGTATCGCACATAACAGGAAAACACCATTTCTGTTCCCTATACCTTTCTTTACCTGTGTATACTATCATAAACTAAATCACCATGTCCGAGGGAAGACCTAAATAAAGCCGCGATTTTACTGTGTCATTGGCAGAGGATTTGTTTCAGTTGAGGTCATAAAAATAAATCTTTGACTCAGCAATAACTCGCTTTATGCCTGAACTCATGCAAGGAAGTCAAAATTTGGAAAGCCATTTCAGAAAAGAAATTGAATCTACAGTTCTAGATTACTCCAGCAAACAATTCCAACTTTCCAAGATACTTTCTCGGGTCGAAACTAGAAAAGTATATATTAAAAGTAAATCTCATGCTATGGGTAGATATACACTTCAAACATTTTATGATGTTAAGTTTTTGTACAGCAAAGATCACAGTACTGTTAGAAAGATTTCGGAAAGAAAAATAATAAATCTTTGTAGAATAAAAGTAACTGATTTATTTGGATTGTAATATTGAGGGAACGTTTAAAAGATTTTCAGTTATTTGCTCGTACATTCTTTCATACATTTGCTTGTACATTGTGAAACTTATCTACTAAAGCAAGTGTAATAAATAAATTTCGGAGTACTGCAAACAATTTAGTATTACTTTAAATCCACATTTTATATATTTGTATTATGTAATGAATATAAATATATACTAACATTGTAAGGACTTATTGCAATCCCTCAAGCGATTATCTTGTCATATAAGTTATTAGTACAGCAACCGAACTATTGGAAGATCCGTTGATTGATTGCTGGCGAGGTAATATTTATATTTCACATTTCCTGGCTCCAAACACGTTTACGACTTCTCTACAATGGCACTCGAACGGAAATGGTTTGGCCTATAACTCATCTCCACTTTGTATTTGATCAATCTAGATTTTGCTTCTCCTCAGTCATCCTATAAGTGAGGCAGAAAATAAGGAATTATCATACTCCTCGCATAACTCGCTTTGTTCAGGCATAAAGCGAGTTATTGCTGAGTCAAAGATTTATTTCTTCTGTTTAAAATGGTATCACAACCAACTAGCAGGAAAACGGTCCGTAATTCCAATCCAGACGGAGTTATAACTGATTCTGCATCTTTTCTAATTCTTAAAAATTATAAAAAATTATCTGCAGCTCCTTATTTATAAATTCAGTTTGTAGAGGTTATTTTCAAGTAGAAAAACCTGAAAAAGGAGCAATCGGGATCAAACCTGGAACTCTCGAATACACGCCGAGTGTGCTACCGTTACACCACGAAGACATGGAGAAAGGAGGAGAGAATACCTTGCAAGTTCATTCATTTTTAAGAAATTCATTTGACAGCTAACAAGGGAAAATCTCAAAGAAAGAAATATATGTAATCATATTGTATTCTTCACATGCTTGTACAAAACTGAGGTACCTTTACAAACGACGATTAAAGTTAGCAGAAATCTGAAATGAGAATCACATAGATGTTTGCAAGACATTAATACTTAAGAATCATTATTACTTTTTATTTTGAGTATACTTAAACATATACTGTTTAAGACATATCTTTATTAGTTCAAAGGGATTTAGTCCCGAAGGACTATTACTTTCGTTTTGCGATTTTGCGTTGAATCACTCTGAATGCCCGTTTCACTTTTCAAACTGTTGCCACTAAATGTTATCGCTCTGCATTAAATTTTAAAAAATGAAAAATCTGCATAAATGTATGCATGTTTCTCGCATTGTGATAAAACCTAGAGCCATCGAATTTTGAATGACGTAATCCTACTGCGAATATGGGCATCTGGAAGCCCTAATTTTGAATTTGAAATTTGCTTTATTATCGATTTTATGTTTTGTAACATTTCAACGAATTTCTGATTAACAAACTAAATGATTTCAAAGCGAGCAATGGCAACACTGTACGGAAAAAGAACATTTTTATCTCCAGCGCACGAGACTTACGGAAATTCTAAAGATATGTTCATTTTAAAATGATTTTGCGATATTGATTTTGAACTGAATTTTATGGTTTGAGTACGTAGTACATGATATTTAATAAAAAAAGGTAGCACACGAAACGTTAAAAAAACGCGCCTTTGGACGTAATTTAAAATCTGAAATCTTTCAGATTTTTTTTTTATTTAATATTCTGATGTGCTGCCCAAATTAGATTTTGTCTAACTCTAGCTTCATATTATTATCTAAATATTACTTGGTATTACTTGCATTAGTTGCAATAATTCTTTTCCATGTCAAGAATATGGAAATAATTTTGACTAATCATTAAAAAAACTGATCATATTCATACGCTAAAAAATATGTGTCTGGGAAATCAAACTGACTAAATATCGTTGAATCGAATAATCATTTCTGAATACACCAGATTTCAAAACCTTGACTCTGCTTACTTCCTCAAATTCCTTACTTGCTTAATTGTTTTCACCTTTCTGACAAGAAAGTAGTTATACAGTCAGTTTGTTATTTCTTAAATAGACCGTTAGGATAAGCAATCGTGTAATAATTCAGATAATTCTTTTAAGCACCACACTGACATTTAAATATTTACTCTTGAAAATGCCAAAATATAGGAATCATTGTTCAGTAAATTAGACTCCTTTCCAGATCAGTTAACTTCATTTTCTCGTCGTTCACTGAGTCAAAATTACCCTCGAATTCTCACACCACGTTTTAAGATCAAGTAATCGAACGAATGAAAGTTTCAGTTGCAATTAGGAAATCTTTAATTTAAAGGCCTGTGTGAGAAGGGTGGCAATATCAACTTTCCTGCAATGTTTTAAACTATTTCAAATAATGTTTGGGGAGTCTATAATTCTATCCACAGCAGTGATATCCTAACTGACAGGCTGGAATGTTAATCATGTGTTCAAACTAGAAAGAACATATATCACTGAATTTCAAATATTTTGAGTTTACCCTTCCATTTGTACATAGAAAGTCTTCCATGACTCTCTGATAGAATATAATAGTATAATATAAATAAATAATAATTAAATATTTAGTGATACATCCGCATTTACTCAAAAATATGATCTCTTTATTTACTGTATTTTAGATCTAAAATTTCCTAGGGTTTTATAAACGTGTATTTTAAAAAATGAAATTGCAGAAGGAGAAGAAAGAGTTTATTTACTGGTAAATTACGCTAGTTAAATACTAAATAAATCACACAAATAATAGTTTCGTGGATATTTATATTATATACTGGTATGTACCATATATATTCAAATACGCATATGCATATATATAAGATATATATTGGGTGATTCTAAATTGTTTTCACAAATTAAGAGGGGTGATAATACCTATCGAGACGAGCAATAATTACCACAGAACATAGCGTCGCATGCCATTCTGAGAGGCAGAGAAGAGGAAAGTAGGAACGCATTGAGGAAGAACGAGGAGACTATTTCCTAAGACTATCAAATCTTAACAGTATACAAATTTTCACTGAGAAGAAGCAGCATTTTGCTCTTAGTTGGTACCGGAAAAAGCCAATCAGAACAAACGGTATCCTTGAAAACGGCACATCATCCCTTCAAGAGTATTTATTACATTGATAACATCGTTCGAAACTTTTCGTGAACGCTATGGTGGGATAAGAAACTAGCAGATATTCACTTCACATACGATGAAGCAAAAGGGAATGTACGCAAGCAGACTGTACAAAAAGAAGTTTCAAACTCTCCGGGTTCCAAGTCATCCAATCTTTTCCAGTGTTGATCGAAGACTGAGAGAAACTGCAGCCAGTGATGTGGCGTATTTTACACGAGAAACGTATGCACCCCTATCACTTGCAAAAAGTGCTATCTATGGACACAGATGATTATCCCTGCCGGGCAGACTTTGTGCATATTTTACCAGTGATGCATAATGAGTAAACAGCGTACTAAATCCATGTAATGTCTTCAGTTCCACCAGTTTAAACAACTGGATAACAGTTCAATTTCACTACACATAACATGCAACATACTAATTACTATATTTATAATAGCTCCTCGTGAGAGAACTAATATTAGTGTTTTGACTGCTGCATTAGCAAACTGCAGTATATCCAGCATACTGAGCACTGAAATTGTAATCCTTTATTGTTTGATATAATTCTTAGGAACTAGAAACAAAACTTCAGGAATAAGGAATTATACTAAAAAAATAATAATATGTAATAAAAAGGAATTATACTAAGTAGTAAGAAATCAATGAACGTGTGATCTACATCTGTAGCAGGGTTAAAAATAAACTTAACCAAGAATTTAAACTTATTACAGTTTATTGCTTATTCCATAAAGGTAACAAGAAAATTATTTTAAATTTATCATACATAAATAAAGAATTCAATATACTGCATTTTTGTGATATTACAGAATCATTTGGAGAAAACGGTCATGGAAATTCCCTAACAGAGAAAACCAAACTAATCTTTACAGATGGTTTTGGACTCTTGATTCATGTTGATATGATTCGGTATTTATAATATTCTACTTTAGGATCCATTCAAAATTAATCTGCCTCAGTTGCTAATTACTCAACCTTTCAGTAATGGCTAGTAGTACTTACTTATTAGAAGAATGTTAGAGGTGTCAGTAGCGTAGATAATAGAAAAGAAAATTATTTTTAATATTATCTCCCTTTAAAACCTCAAATCAGTCTAAATATTTAGAATTTTATGTTGCACATAGTTAGTAATCGATAATGCAGTTTGTTATTGGCAGTTCGCCCCCGATTCAGATATACAGAATACGTTGGCTATATGATCATTTCCGTAGTAGCATGGATATGAATCAGTTTTGCTTAGAATATCCTACACGAAAGCATCCTTTTCCTTAGGCTGACAGCTCTGGTGTTCTTTACGGTAAACAAATAAATCCAATTCAGATTAAAATCCATCTTGTATATTATCAGGTGTTAAATGATGACTCCGATAAATAGACGGAGACAGATCAAGGCCAAACTGAACATTAGCATTGCTTTTTTAGAAAATCTTTATGCATTTTCAAGGTAACGTCAGAAGACATTTTAGAAAATCTCTATGCATTTTCAGAGTGATCTTCAGGGTGAATCTGTATGCATTTTCAGGAGGATTTCAGGGTGACTTCAAGAAGCAGTTCACTTCTTGAAGAAAAGACATTCAGAATCTCTTTCTGAAGATTTCCTTAAGAAAAAAACTACAAATGAATTTTTCAAATTTAAATTTTTTGACTAATACGTGCTTATAAATGTTCTTGCTTATAGCATATTCAGAATTTATGATTAGCTGACGCTCGATTTCGTTGAATATTTAATTTCCCTTAGTAGTTCTCATCTACATGTATTCTGTGCTTTGAAACTTTCTCATACAGAGAGAAAAGTCGTAACTCTGGCTTAAATTAATAAGAAAGTAAATTTCAGAATGAAATTTTTAACCATTTTTTCCTGAAATATTTATAACATGTAAAACAAGAAGCTATTTCTGACAGCGTTTAATGGAAAGCAATAACTTAAGGCAAAATGGCAAATTTAAAAAGGCAAAATGACATTCTTATCTAAACATACATCTTATTAATGTAACCATGGGAATTTAACCCAAGAGATAAACTGAAAAATTTTCGCGAGTCGGGGCAGAAAACATAAATTATTTTTCAACGTTTAAAATGGTATATTACACTTCTTCTCATCTATTCAAAAAATTATTTAAAGACATATTTATTTATGTCAACATACTAATGTCATACCTCTGAAATGTCTTCTAAGTAGCTGACGTACAGCAGCAAAGTTACAGCTTTTTAAGAGAAACATAGTGTTACGAATTTTGTATTTAGACCTAATTTTAGCAGAATTATAATTGAAATTGTCTTATTTCCTCATGCAATGCAGCGCGAGGCAAGTTCTTTGTGAGGGTGATTTGTGTAGTTCCGCGTGAACTGAGATAAATCAGATGAGCTTTTCTTTAATTGCGCTTTGCATTGCGTTCTATTTAATGCTTTTTTAGTAGTTTAAAGTACAACTACTGATTATACTGCATGATATTGTGAACAATTGTGCGAATACAGTGTCTCACAAAAGTGATGGGACACTTGTGCTTTACAAAAGGAAACTGTGGTAAAATTAATTAAAAAAAACATGTAAACATTTTTTGTGGGTGTGTTTCATACTTAAATTTAGTAACAATTATTACATAACATACATTTTCTCAAAATATTAAAATATTAATTTAATAAAAATACAATTGTTTAGAACGGAGCAAAAAATGGCTCACATAAGTGATGGGACACTTACTTTTCCACCAAATGTTTATCCAAAAATTTTACTTTTTAAAAGGTTTTAATATTTTATTGGATTTCCTTTTACTTTTAAAGCATGATTTAATCTGCTTGGGATGGATTCGAATAATTTTTTTGTGATTTTACCCCATTCTTCTTGAAACACCGATTTTAATTGTTGTTTTCAAGAAATGGTGTGTTTGCGAATTCTTGATTCCAATTCTTGCCAAATATTCTCTATGGGATTTAAGTCTGGAGATTGTGGTGGTGTTTTTATTATTTCAGGACAGTTATACAGCAGCCAGAGTCTAACGTTCAAAGCAGTGTGCTTGAGGTCATTGTCCTGGTAGAATTTAAAATCGTTATGAAGGTTCAATTTTCGTGCTGAAGATTTCAAATTTTGATTTAATATGCCAATATACTTGTACTGATCCATTATACTGTCAATAAAAACAAGATTACCAACTCCAGCGGACGACATACACCCCCATACCATAACTCCTCCTCCACCATGTTTTACTGTTGGCACCAAGTTCTGTTTGCGAAATTCTTCCCTGGGTTTTCTCCACACCAAGATTCTACCGTCAGAACCAAATATATTAAATTTACTCTCATCAGCAAATATAACTTCATTCCAGTAATCAAAATTCTTATTTATGTTGGATTTTGCGAAAGCCAGTCTGAGTTTTCTATTCTTTTCACTTACGAAGAATTTTTTCCTGGCTGCTCTACCGTGATATCCAGTAGATCGAATTACTCTTCTAATAGTCTCAGGATTAACAATTACTCCATATAATGCTTGTAAATCAGCAGCAACTTTAGGAGCACTCATTCTTGGATTTTTTTTAATATTTCGAACGATAATTCGCTTTATTCCATTGGATAGCTTTGATGGTCGGCCAGGTCTTCTTTTATCCTGAATCATATGATTCTTTTTATATCGTTTAATGATATTGAAAACTGTTGAATGACTCAAGTTAACTGTTTCAGCAGTTTCTCTAATAGATTTTCCACGTTCAATATGCAAATTAATAACTAATTTTCGAATTTCAGGCAAAGTTTCTTTTCGTTTAGCATTCATGGCTGCACAGAGCTAAAAAACACAAAAATTCCAAAACAAACTGGAAAGAAATAATGCAGACGATTTTATAAATTATTTCCAATTGCTTTTGAGTAAAAATAAAAACCCCAAAAATTATTTTTAGACGATTTTTGTTGCATAGTCTAATGGTGTCCCATCACTTATGTGAGCCATTTTTGCTCCGTTCTAAACAATTGTATTTTTATTAAATTAATATTTCAATATTTTGAGAAAATGTATATTATGTAATAATTGTTACTAAACTTAAGTATGAAACCCACCCACAAAACATTTTTTCATGTTTTTTTAATTCATTTTATTACGGTTTCCTTTTGTAAAGCACAAGTGTCCCATCACTTTTGTGAGACACTGTATCTGTGAGGAACATTCCAACATTCTGATATATTTCCTTTGACAAGAATAAATTTTATTAACCTTTTATCGGATTTGTGCGTTCAATCTGTTACGGATTTCACATTTATTTGGCTATTTATTTAGAATTGTAATTAAAATGGCTTTATATTTCCCTTGCAACACAGACGATGTTTGAAGAGAAAGCTACATCGAAAAAATTTAAATAAAAAAAAATCTGAAAGAATTACGTCCAAAGGCGCGTTTTTTTAACGTTTCGTGTGCTACCTTTTTTTATTAAATATCATGTACTTACTCAAACCATAAAATTCAGTTCAAAATCAATATCGCAAAATCATTTTTAAATGAACATATCTTTAGAATTTCCGAAAATCGATAATAAAGCAAATTTCAAATTCAAAATTAGGGCTTCCAGATGCCCATATTCGCAGTAGGATTACGTCATTCAAAATTCGATGGCTCTAGGTTTTATCACAATGCGAGAAACATGCATACATTTATGCAGATTTACTAACATTATTACATTTATTTTACTAAACCTTCAATATAACTCATGCATACAATAACATCGTTCTTAACAGAAACCCACAGTGTTACCTGCAGTCTATTATCTAAGAAATTTCCTGTTTATTTAAATTAACCGCGCAGCTCTTATTCATTTTTTAAAATTTAATGCAGAGCGATAACATTAAGTGGCAACAATTTGAAAAGTGAAACGGGCATTCAGAGTGAATCGACGCAAAATCGCAAAACGAAAGTAATAGTCCTTCGGGATTAAATCCCTTTGGACTAAAAAGAACGCGTGCATTTAATGTTTAATAAATACATATCTCGTAATTACCGTTGCCATCCAGAAAAATCTAGAAAAAATCGAGATATTTATTTATTAAACATTAAATGCGTTCTTTTATTTCTATTTTTTCGACGTAGCTTTCTCTTCAAAAATCGTCTGCGTTGCACAGGAAATACTATTCTAAATAAGTAGATTAAGGAAATACTATTCTAAATAAATTTTAATTACTATTCTAAATAAGTAGCCAAATAAATATGAAATCCGTAACAAATCTATTACCAACCTGTATGCAGGCAACAATATATTACTACCACTAAATTATTAATATCAGGCGCTATTCAGAAATTATTATTCATTTTAATTTAAGATAAATTGATGATGATTTTTAATAAATAAATTTAAGATAAATTGATGATTGAAATTAATAATAATTTTTCAATAGCAGCTAATATTATTAATAAATTGGTTATTTATTAGTATACTGTATATTATAGTTATAGTTTTACTTTCTTGTCGGTAATGATATTTTTGAACATAATTTTATCTTCTTATGCCGCAATATAATCTCCAAAATGCTATTTGAAACGAAATAACAAGAAGACTTATTTAAATTGAGGAGTATCTGTCTCATTTTATCAGGATAGTATCCTATTTTTTATAAAAATAAAAACATTTATTTTACTAAACCTTCAATATAGTAACTCATGCATACAATAACATCGTTCTTAACAGAAACCCACAGTGTTACCTACAGTCGATTATCTAAGAAATTTCCTGTTTATTTAAATTAACCGTTCAGCTCTTTTGCCCGCTAAATTCAGTCAAAAGCCTGAGAATATTTCTGAAATAAAGCAATTGAAATGTTGCTGTTAAATCTGGATTCATAAATAAAATTATATTAGTTTCAGGTTTAAAAGTTTATCACGTTTTGTGCAAGCAGTTTTCAAATAAAATCTTTACATTATTGCTCACGATAAAACGTATTAAGGTACATGTATGTTAGACGAGCATTATTGGATGCATTGTGGTGCATATTTTACAAGCATTATTGAAAATTAAAGAATCATTTAAGTGGATACGTGTGAAAGGTAAGTATGGCTGTATATATATATTTTTTCCATTATGGTACTAAGATTTATAGCAGCATATTTCGGTATCCCTTTTAACACAGCAGGAACAAGAGTAGGGCATGCGAGGCACTTGCTCCATGTCGACAGTTACAGAAGGCGTCAAATTAATTACAAAAGGTTAGATATTCCTTAAATATATTATAATTGTTAACTCTTAACTTTGAAATACATCACGAAACAACGCTTTAAAACATAGTATTTAAGATAACAAAACTTTAATAACTTTATATATGATAATATACTGTTACCGCATTCTTGATGTTTTTTTTTTTCATTCTCTGCGCCATACGGCTACATATCTGATTTAGTTTATTGTCTTTTCAGAGACATCTTAGAGACATCTTCTCGTTCAGGATGGCACTTCTCAGTTAAATTTTTATCAAACTGTTTGCCTAATAAAGAGCAAAAGTAATTACATAACAGCCCAGACGGTATAGTGGTTACGAGAGACTATTGTGGTACCGAAGGGCCCGGTTTGAATCCCGGAAAAGGCATGGGTGTTTGTAAATGTATACTGGTTTTGCGGCATGTGGGCACTCGAAATCTATGGCGAGCCGAAAGTCCTCTGGAGAGGTTGGTGTTAAGGATGAGGAGTGGCTTACTGTCTTTGTCACGATGAATTTCGTCGGCTTGTTCTGATGTTACTGTCAGACAAGTGAGATAAGTCACAACAGTAGTTAAATCTAATTAACTGATTAGTTTTAATCAGTGTACTGCCTTAACTCAATTATGCTTCTTTAGTAAATAATTCTTATCGCGTGATTTCCATGAATTTTTAGAAAGGGATTGAGAGGGAGTTTGTATTTTAAACAAAGTATATAATTGGTGTGCAATAACAATATGTACAGTCGAGTTGGATTAACAAAAGAATAAATGCTATTAATGTGTTCTCAAAAATGCTAAGAGTGCTTTTGTTTCGCCATAAAAACGTAACAAGCTTTTCAAAATCCTCAAACTGAACGTATCTTAATCTGTTGTTCCATCTTGCGTAACGTTTAAAGGTTTATTAAAATTGTACTCTGAGATTAAACTATGACGTTTAAAAATCAAATGAAACCTTTTTTTCCCCCAATTTCTTCCTCCATTTTGCATATAGTGTTCGGTTTGCTTCAATTTTTCATTATGAATTTAACTATTAAATAAAACCTACAGATTGAATTCTTGTTTGGTTTTATCTGCATTTAATTCCCCTCAGAACTATGGAAATTGTTTCATTTACTTTTATTCTTGCAATAGCTTGTTGCTACAGATTAAACGAAGCGGCTTCTTAATTTCATTTTTCGTTAATAGGGAATGTAAAGAGGTCAAATACAAATCTACTCGCGATCTGTAATTTACTTCATGATCCTAGGAATCCTTTTATGATTAATTTCCCCTATGATACAAAGAATCCTTATGATTAATTTCCCTCGTGGAATTATATAACTTATACAAGTAATCGGTATTTTTATAAGCATTTCCATCATTGCTGTAATTAATAAAACACATTTCGTACGCTGTTTGTTTACACCGGCTACAGAATAACTATTATCGCAATGCCACGACTTGTGGGCCAACCTTTATAAAACTACGGTTTAAAATGTTTTAAGTATTAGGGTATTAAGATTTAAAAGGATTACCTTTGATGAATATAAAAGTTTACAAATATAGTTTATTTGAATAGATATAGAGCAGAGGTTTACCTCTTCTTTACAGGTAAAAAAATAAGTAAGACTTTTTTTAACTTATTTAAATATAAATAATAAATTCTTTAAAAAGATTGCTTTACAGTATCGTATAATGTATATTATTAATACTTTTATAAAGATTTACGCCATTAGTGCCATTAATAAACAATGTTATTAATGCTATAAAGCATGTATTTCGGCTAAGCTTAATAATTCGACTGTATAAATAATGCATGTGGGTTTATTAATAGTTATTTGTCTTTTTAATAAAATATCCAATTTATGTAACTTATATAAGTAATCCGTGTTTTTATAAGCATTTCCACAATTACTGTAATTAATAGAATATATATCGTACAATATTTGTTTACACCGGCTACAGAATAATAATAATCCTAATGATAATTTGGCAGCGCGTTTATTAACGCGCTGCCAAATTATCATTAATACCAAATTATCATTAATACCAAATTATCATTAAAACCAAATTATCATTAATACTCGCATATATTGCTTAAGTACAATATATGCGAGTATTATTTGCTACACTTCAATCTTCCACTGATTTAATCTTTATTCTATATTATAATAGTATATTTGATTATGATACTTATTAATAGTGTCTTTTATATAAAAATTTATACTGTTGGTTTCATTAATAAAAGGTATTGCTAAAGCTGTACGTTTTAAAACTTTTTTACAATAACTTAAAATTGTTTGTGGTAACTATAATGCATTTAGTTAACTGTCCTCTTTAAGGTAGCAGAACAGCATTTCAAAAATATGTAGTAAAATATAAACCTTTAAGATAAAAACCATAGAAATCTGGGTGGAATTCATATTATAATTATTATGTAAGAAAATATGCCACATGTAGTCTTCACGCATGTTTATGAAAATTGCATAATAGTTATCTGTTATATTTCGTTTAGCCTCTATTATCCAATCAAAATTCTTATAAATAAATATTCGTGTGTCTACTTTTGATATTCCAAACATTTTCATTCTTTTTCCAGTTTCCTCACGCCATCGTTTCTATCTCTGTAAATACGTGTAACTGCTGGATGTACAGGTCGCGTGACCTTGTGTAATACAAATCCAGCTCGTAATGTTGCAGTTTGAGAGGAAAAAAAGTTTCTATATTTGGGAGCGTGTTTCTTAATATTCGGTACAAGAATATTAGGGAACGATCATATCTATTTGGATTTCGTTCGCCGTGAAACAGGAGCTGAAACTTCTCTTCCGAATATAGATTTTTTGGGTTGTTTAATTCACATATCTATCTAGACTGGACGTTTTAGATGTTTATTCTATCTATTAGATGCGGAAACTATCCCTATGTTCTAAAAATGGTATTTTTAGTTTATTTTGGAATGCCATGAACGTATAAACTATACACCCAGCATCAGGGAAATAAGGAAATGCAATGGGATTTTGGTATTTTTTTTAATATCTGTTACGTCATTTCCAAATTCGTTGGTTTTATGCTAGAATTCAGTTAAGCAAAGCAAGAGTTTAACTTCCATTGGCAATTTGCACAACTGCAAATACTTTATGCTGCAGTTATATAGAGTAAAATCTGTTTTTCCGTAGGGCTCTGCATTTCGGATCATGCAATGGAACTATTGAGCGCAATACATGAAAATCCCATGGGAGACAAAAAATTCTTAGTTCTTTTATTTTGCATGTGGGGTTCCACCCTTTTATTGTGGGGAACCTCTACACCGTTAACGTTACACAGTTTAATGTGGGGAACCTCTACACCGATAAGCGAATCAGAGACGTAAGACTCAAGAAGGGTTAATTACCTTTTATTTCTCAAAATAAGGTTTAGCACAGTCTGCTCCTATCTCAGAGCGTACATCAAGGACTCCACTTGGGTTTGAACTTAAAGTAATAAGAATTAAAGCTTAACTAATGCTTAGCTAAAAAGATATAGCCGAAGCTATCAGGATTCTAAGTAGTTGGCTTCTAAATCTCAATTAAGTGGGCGAAGCTATCAAGGGCCTGAAGTACGGCCGAGCGTAGTAATAGCTTATTGAGAGACTTAGCCCAAACTTGCACTACTCAGAAGCTCTGACTCTGTAACGAAGTCAGTGAAACATCGACTCTTACTCATTTGCATTAAACGCGTTTCTGAAAATTCATTCTGGTAGGAAACTGTAAGCTGAAATTTAGGAGAGACAGGAAAGTGTGACAAACTTAAAGTAACTGTGATAAACTTGGGATAAACTTACATGCAATATAATCTACAAACGTTAAACAAAGTTTACTTTCTTGTGTATCTCTGTAGTATGGAAAGTGAAGTTCGTTTATTATATCCTGAATGACTGGTTTGGGGAACAATGATTCGATATTTTTGGAACTTTGTTATTGAATGTTATTTTCACTACCGCATTTGTTGCATTGTTTCAATTAAGTTCAGGAAAATCTAGTTTTAATATCAGTAATAAACTCTTAAATTGTTCTTTATGTAATTCTATGAAATATTTTAATCTCTTCAAAACTTCGCATTCTTTTACACATTTCATTATCATAGAATAAGACTTTGTTTTTTCATCTAATTATTAACTTAAACATCTATTGCAATACAATTCTGTAGTCCTGTTTCAAATAATATATTGTGTGCATCCGAATCATTCAGGGCTAAATAGTTTATTCTTTTTTCACTCTAAAGCATTCAAGTTCTCGAAGGAGCTCGTCGAAACAATTAACAATTCATCCTGCATTCTTTTCATTACTAACTCTCAAGTTAGTCCTAAGAATTACTTCATATACTTCATATTAGTCAGGTGACTTTCTTGCGAATTTATGTGAAAACAGAAGCTTGTACTTGTATATAACGCAATATGAATTTTTACTATTAAATAAATTACTTCGGATGCTATACAAATTAGTACAATTCATATATTTTAGCGGAAAATCTGCTTATTTAGTATGTAGAGGATATAAACTACGGCCCAACACTAAATGGACTTTAAACAACTGCAGCCAATTCCTTCATCCTCAATTAGATGTATTGATACATATACACAATCAACTATAGTACAGCCATAAATAATCAAGACAGATATACATAGGTATATATAATCAAGATAAATTTTATAGATATACATAATGAAGCATCAGTTTCAATTTCTCACATAGCTGCTAACCATTGGTACAATTTTAGTGGCTCTTAATTTCTTTAATTTCGTGAAATTTGCAAACAATAATTTTATTGAAAATTAAAATAAGTAATTATTGAACGAAATACATTTGAATGCTTACAAAATTTTTGCTTCATTGTAAGAAGTAAAATGGAAGTATTGTAATCGCGAAACATTTCGGGTATCATATTTCAACGAAAATATCCATTCTGATCGCTATCGAATGCAATTTAATAATGTTTCTGTGGGACACCTGTATGCAAGGACAGAGTAAAGGACACTTTTTTCCCAAACGAATACTAAAATTGATTTAAAATGGATTCAGAAGAGACTTTTTGTGCCGTCCGTGCGTACCTATTAACGTATGTATGTATCTCGCATAACTCAAACCGAGTAGCCTCAGAACGTTGAAATTTTGTGTATAAGACTGCTATAACATGTAGATGTGCACCTCATATTTGGTTGCAATCGGCCGCACCAAAAGTATATAAATATATGTATATATATATCCACTCTGTTACTTGGCTCAGTAATCTCAGTTTCTTTATTCTTATATGTTTGTAAATTGTGCATTTTTAGCTTTAAAAACGATTGAATTATGTTGTTCTTATCTTCCGGTTAAGGTTTTTATGCCTTTAGTTAACCTGCATGTTACAGTTGTAGACTTATCAGCAATTTAAAAGTTGTTTAAGGGCGGCTAAACCTAATTTTTTACCAAAGCAGCCGTATTTGTTTACATTTGAAACTTAGCAGAATAGTGAATTTGTTGCCGATCTAGAGAAACTAAGCTTCGCAACAACAAAATAACATCTTCTTTTAATACTGCGAATTAAATTATTCATAACCCATTTTGGAATTATCATTTAAGTTATTAAATTATCCCATACATTGACTTAGCATAGTGTCCACAACAAATAAGTCAGTTCCTATAGCTTCAGTGTCTTTTTGCCAAGTGAGACCAAAAGTAAATTTTCAATTTCGAAATCTGCCTTCTTGCCCGCTGACCGAATTGCTTGTTTTTGCGTAGAAATTCTAATTTTAGTTTTAAAAAAAATTTGTAACTGTATTTAGTGTTGCCTGTTTTTCTATATTTTTCAATTTTTAATATAGATATTTTTAGTTTTTATGTGTTTTTGCTTTGTCGCGAAGTGAGAACTGAATTAATTGAATGAGAAATATATCTCTAATAAAATTCGAGGAAATCAGTGTAAATGAAAGGCAAGAAAAAATACGTATAATTTAATGTTCCGTACAAGGAAGTTATGTGGTGTATACATCAGACATTTTAGTATTAAAATTGTGGGTAAAATCATTCACTTATGTGGAAAACAATGCTCACTTATTATATTTGCTTTTATCGCGCCTTACATTGCCAGTAAAATCAGAGCAAATGGAATAAGTCGTTATATGCTTAGTTCTGAAGTCAAAATACCTTATAATCTATTATTTGTCAATAAATATATATTTGTCATTTACTATGTATTTATAGTCAGCAACTATGTATTTGTTATTTACTAGGTATTTATAGTTAATAATTATGTATTTGGCGTATATTGAGTCAATACGTTCTCAGGAGAATATCTGCAAGTTTATCTGCATAGCAATTAACATACAGTATGGCATATTGATTACAGTGGCTATGTATGTAGTCATTTATTTAGAATTCTCCACTTGTCATATCTGATAGTAAAGTTTGTTGTCCAGTATATAAGCGTGCGAATATTTAACACCCTTTAAATTTCTCAAACCAGATATGAAGTCGATAAAAGTAATATAAATAAATTTAATTAGTCCATCTATAGCCTAAGAATCAGCATAAAAAATTTACTCTCAGAAAACATATGGTAGTCTCACTCGTTGTTGCAATATAACCGTTGTGAAATTTGCATTCTCCCTTGCGTCTGCGCAGTGCTGAAGAGTGGAAACGTTCAAAGCTATATAATCCCACGGTAGAAACCAAGAAATGTATGAAAATTGTATGTGCTCTTACGATGTGCCTATTTGGATGTGTATCGTCTTGGTTATCGACTCGGCCAGTAGCCGCGTTTCTCTCCAGCGTGGTCCGACAATATGATGCACTGAATCCTAACATGAAATATAGCTGTCGAAAACTAGATTAGGAAAAGGAATCTAGCAGATTTGCAAACAAGTACCTGTCTACCTAAACGAATTGCCAAATAGACGTAAGAGTTTATACCGGTCAAGTTAATCATCTGTTACCCATCTTATCCTTCTCCTCCCATGTCATAGCTTGACATATACTGTTTATCTATGTTGTAAAGCTTAAAGAAAGCAGCAATTAAAATACTTTCATTTTACTTATTTCAAGTATGTTCCTTTATGTATGTAGGAAACTACGTTTTCTACTACGTATTACTCTCAACAACACCAAAAAACAAACAACTGTAATTAGTTTCCGTTCTGCCTCTCAAAGTAACAGACTATGAAGAGAAAGCTTGATTCCTTTGATCACAAACAAAAATGTCGAACTTCACCAAGAACGAAAATAACCTTGAAATCCTATTTAAGACGATGGAAAACATTGCAGATTTCCAGTGCCGAAAATATAGGGCCAAATGTTGTTGAACATCAATTCAAACACAAGAGACTAGGAAACTCGCTTACTGAACTAAAACTCAAAAAGCTTTCAGTGCCTAAACTGACTGCTAAAAGCAGAATTTAGATTTCTTTGCAGTGATTCACTGTATTTCCGATGGCTAGTTTGATGGCAAAAAAATAAGAGGTTGGAATTTTATGATTAAATCCTTCGAAAAATTTGTATTGCGTTTAAGAAGAGTATTTCAAAATCTCGCCAAGTTTGATGATATTTTGACACATTTTGCGAAGACCCAATAGTATTTAACAAGGGATTTCTCAAATCCCACTTGAACCGAAATTTACAGTGGCTATCTACACAGGAAAAAAATTAGCAAAGCAACAGACTTGTATTTAGCTTACATTTGGTCAATAACTATCTTGTAGAGTCATTAAAGGTTATTTGAAAGCAGAAGAACATGAAAAATGAGCAATGCCCTCGCCGGGACTCGAACCACTGACCTCTCGAATACGCGCCGAGAGTGTGGATCACTACACCACGAAGGCATGCGAAGAAGGCGGGGAAAATACCTTATAATCTATTATTTGTCAATAAATATATATTTGTCATTTACTATGTATTTATAGTCAGCAACTATGTATTTGTTATTTACTAGGTATTTATAGTTAATAATTATGTATTTGGCGTATATTGAGTCAATACGTTCTCAGGAGAATATCTGCAAGTTTATCTGCATAGGAATTAACATACAGTATGGCATATTGATTACAGTGGCTATGTATGTAAAAATGAGAACATGATATAGGAAACAAAATTACATTTTACACAAAAATAAAGTTAATTCAAAATACACAACTAATGTATTTAAATTTATTGCTAAGACAGTAATGCAAAATGAATACAATAGGGGTACTTTTATAAGCTTTTAAGAAAATTATTAGTATGCAGTAGTTGTACAAAATTCAACCTTTATCTCACGATAATAACATCAAAAGAGGAGTAAATTTTGTGTATTAATCAAGTCTTAAACAGTCCCCTCCATGAAAAATGCTTTATGAATGGTATCTAGAAGAGTCCTTCATGCTTCATATTTTAATTCTTAAGCAGTTTTCTGCTATTTAAAAGATTTTAGATGATTGTATAGGTTGCTTTAAATGTGGGAATTGTCTCTTTCTACGTCGGCTTCATGTACTATCAGACAAGAGCTGTTTCTCGGTGATGCTAACGTTAATTATTGTGAGGTGTCATTCAAATCTACATTCTGGTTGTTTTCCTTCTGACGCCATTTATTCCCAAGAGTGAAACGAGAGGTAATGGGGCATTACTTTCTTCTTGAAGAGAGTTGCACTTCAGGCTCAACGCTCGTACAGCGTTGCTGAAGTGTTTCGGAGAAGCCCAGTTATAAGAGGAAGAAAGCTATGTCTCCTTGAAGTGGCACTCAAGACACAGCAACGCTCTATCGACGCTTAACAGAACTCGTCGAGACTGAGAGGGAATGTAAATTTAAAGCTTCTCCGTTAATCTAAGAGACAATGCGGGCATAACACCACGCATTTTTCCAACTGGAAAGAATTAGCTCGAACAAAGAGCTCTCAGCCAGAACCGGATTAAAGGTTGGTTTCCGCTATTAAAATCATATCTAGTGACAGGAATATTTGCTTTGTTTTGTGAGAATTTAAACCCTGTTTATTTTGGAGTATGCTAAATGATTTCTAATGACTTATTAGCTTTTCTTCGAAATGAACTTTGATTTTTGAAAACAAGCTTATTTTTTGACTGCGTGTGGATTTTATGAGTTTTGTTGAAACTCATATGAGTTGTATGAGTTGAAACAAGTAATGCAAATAGTTATGGTTCAGTTGTAGCTGTTCATTCATTTAATAATTCATTTAATTAATTTTTTAAAAAATGCATGTATTTATTGACAATAATGCGAAGAATGTGGATATAAAGAATATAAATTTACAAACTGATTATACCATTATGACAAAATACCAGGCTTAATCATCCTACGCTTTATCCTTGTTTATTATTCTCAGAACATTCTGGGGAAAGGAACCGTATCTCTGTAATTCTTGCCACCAATATTTTGAGAGATCTTTCGGCTTGATCAATCATAGACATCTTTAACTTATTCAAGAATCAAATCAGAGCCATCAACCCAATACTTAGATTTTATTAACTGTCATTCAGATTATGGCTATATAAAAATAGAAATTTATTACGAGTTGTCGTGATTAGTATTAAATTGGTTTCTTAAGAATCTTAAATGAAATTTCACATTAGACCAATGATCCTTTTTTTAATTCGGCAAATTCTGTCGTATATTGTAACATATTGCAATACATTTCACTACAGATAATTATGCAGTAAAATAAAGAAGCTAAACCCTGCTCTATCTTGATTTTGATCTGTTGTAAATAATAAGACGTCCTACGTAAGCACTACTAATAATTGCATAAAAATGTGCATTAAGTTTGTTCTAAGCCACACATTTTAAACTGTGCTTAGAATGCTGGATGTGTAAGTTAGTCAAACTAAATCTAGTTGTCTATAATTTTGAGCTTAGGAGCTCTCAAATAACTGTGCTAGAATTTGACCTTACTGGAAAATTTAGGTTTGAATTGACTCAAAGTTTCACATGAAGTTAAGGAAAGCGGTTATATATCCATGATTAAAATTACGAGTAGGATGTTGACCTTCCTACTGCTGTAGTAGCAATCGTTTTTGAGTAAATGCGGCCAGGTGTCAATAGCGCTTAACTAATAAAACCGCACACAGGGTGCGTTAAAATTCATGGAACAGATTTCCAGGTGACTGACCTACTTGTTTGAAATCGTTTCCAAAAGCATTACTGCGTGACCAACACAAAAGTTTGTTTTATGTGATTATAGCAAAGCCTCGAGGGCAATCTGCCTCAGGAGAGAGACGCCTTCGTGGAGCACTTTCTAGGGAAACTGGCTCGTATACAAGTTTAAATATGGAGAAAACTACGAAAACGCCCATGCTGCCAGCCTGCTCGGGGAATTCGAATCTCGGACCGAACTACCAGTGTTCAGCGGCTTTAGGGCTCGGCCGCTGATGGGACCGATCAAAGCAAAAGAAATAAGCTATATTTTTAGTAAACTGTTTTGCTTCCGACCAGCGATGGTGCACAACGTTCAGAATCATTGATTCGTCGTTTTTAAGTCATAATTGATCTTCTTGAATCCAAAAATAAGCATAATCATAAAATGTGAAAAAGAGAGAAATTAACAAAAGAGTTTTTAACAAGGAATGTTTCAGAAGAGCATTTCCACAGCATGCTTAACATTTTTAAAGCAATGTAAATTTGCAGTGCGTCTCAGCGAAATGCACTGGACTCATGACAGCTGTATATAGCAAATTTGGCCCGCTATGTTTCTCTCGAAAGACGATAGGAAGCATTCTCTGTAAACTTGTTTTTAATACCGCTACAACAGCTAAATTAGATAGCAATTTCATTTAAGCTATTTACTTAGGAAGAGTATTATTTAAATTTACGATTTTCGTTTCGAAAAATTTATTTTTATCCTATCTTTCCTTTTTCGTAAACCGGAGAATAGAAAAAAACTGTTGATAAATTGTCGTTTTTTATTCTCTGTTCTCTATGGCCTTATCTGAAAAATTTAATGAAATCATTTATTTTTAACCAAAGTATGCGTTTATTTATTTTACTGTTTTTCTTTTATGTAACGTCCGATGCTATTTCTTTTCTTACGAACTCTCTTTATCCATTTTTGTGTATGATATTAATCTATGTTTAACTTTCAGTTTCCTTTGATATATTTCTGTGTGTAGATATGACATTCTTATTAATTTGAATTACATATATTTCTGAATTTCACCCTTCGCTCTATGCTGAATGTTTTGGTACTCGTTCAGTTTGCCGCTGTATTTTGATGTATTGAAAATTATAAAGGGATTCATTATATTTATTTTTTACGGTGTAAGGTCCACTTGCCTATCTCTTGCGTGAAATCTGTAGAGTAGTGACTACACAGAAGAAGGGTTAAAACTACCCTTTATTACACTCTTTAATTATTTACAAGGCGTCAACTCGACGCTAACAGACTACGCCTCTGCTTGGGCGGTAACTGAAACAGTAAGAACTAACATCAAAATTTGAAGGTATTAATAAACAATAGAATTACACTACAAGGCTCAGACTATCCTATTTCCTAACAGAGCGTTTATAATTTAGTGGCAGCAAAGTAATAGCTATTACGCTTCATTTAACCAGCAGTAAATGCTAAGCCGAAGCTCACACTGCAACAAACACAGAATTTTCTCACACTCTTTAACTTTCCTTCTAGAACTTGATACTTAAACCGTTTCTCCCACTGGTAGAATTTGCATTACTTCACGCGCGCTACCAAATTTAAATATTCTGCGACTGACAATTAGGGGAATGACGGCTTATAGGAAAGGAACTTAAATTAAATTAATTTGGTTATTGAAAATAAATATAAATCTCTGCAACGGTACTTCTTTTGGTTGAGATAATATATATAGTTTACATACAAATTAGCCATTCTGGCATAGCCATGTAATCGTGAATAACTTAATATCTGACCCCACTGTTTCTTTTCTTGTCCGCTTAATCATCATGTGATATGTTTTATGAAAGGAGTATTTTAGCTGCCTTGCAATCATTTCATTAGGTGCGTGTTCGGATCCCGGAGAATATCTGAGCGTTTGTAGTTGTATAGTATATTTGTAGCATGATAGTTATAAAAATCGGTCTAGACGAAAATTTCTCGCAGAAGTTGGTTGCAGGGAAAAAGGCATACAACATCCTTTGATTCCGTCTCTGGAGTGTTCTCGATGTAAATTATTTTGGCTGATGAAGTCGATCTCTCGCCCCATTCGTGAGTATTCATGGGGTTGTTCTGGTAGCTGTTTGCTAACGATAGGAATAAGAAACAACAGCAGCAGAAATGAATTTTTCTAATACTAGAAACAATTAGGAGTTGAAAGAAGACGAGTTAATTGTCGGTCAAGAAATATAACGTTTCCAGTGAAGGTAAAGATGTGGAGATTAGTAAGGCAACACGTCGCAGGTACCAGTTATGTTGGGTTTTTCTTCAAACTATAGTGCTAAAGATTGCCATCTTGGCCAGATTTTCGAATTAATGTAGAATATATAAAAAAGAGTTATTAGTAATGTATAATAGCAATTTTATATTGTATGTATAATAACGATTTTTAGACTTTTCAAGAATTTTTGTCTAATTCTAGTAACAAATCATGCAGTTCTTTAAAGTAATTTTAAATGCACATATTCACAACTTTCAAACTTAAATTAACCTTAGAATTCATTCTAATTTTCGTAAATGCTACGTAATCATAACCTAGGTTTCCAATATTCTTTGAAATATTTCTAACTGCAGGCTACTTCCTTTCTTCTGAGCTCGTTTTAGATAGAAAATTGTAAAACATATTTTTGTGCGTAAAAGTATCATAAAATGTCTTTTAAACTTTCTTTAATCCAAAATAGCAAAAGCTGTAAGTAATTATCACATTTTCAAGAGCGTTTTTTCGTGATCTAAGCAATCAGCATATCCAGCTAGCAATGGAAGATATTGGGTTCGAAACCCAAGAAGCACAGTTGACTTTCCGTTTCCTTCTGTCTGAATTTTCTTTCATTCTTCTTCTTTCCCTGTTTCCTTTAGTCTTCATTGAGAAAAGTTATAGTCTTTACGGTGGAACTTTAAAAGGAGATGTGGCGAGAAATTCATTCGTCATGAGCTACATTTGATTGACTAGATCTCGTACCTCTGAGTTGTCTTTAAGTAGGGAAGATCAGAGATAATTATCTCACACTCTGCTATATGCTTTTGTGAAATATATCCTTACCACGTCCATCTGTGCTAGAAGATATGTGATTCGAGTCCTGGCAAGGACATACTCAGTCTTCCATTCCTCCGTATTGGACAAATCTAACTTTTTCTATAAATCTTGTTTCCAAGACCATTGCTAGCTTTCATCAAACTTGAGTTCATTAGACAAAAATCAAAATGTTGTTTTCATTTAAAAAACCATCGCATCATACGATTCTATTATATTGCAGCTCGCGTTAATCAGCTTTTGTATTTAACACGTGAGACTTATATCGTGATAAATGCGAAATATTTGCATTATTTGATCTTAAACTCTCATTGGTATTTTAAATAGTTTGTTCACATCTCCATATTTTTTACTGAAATGCGGCTAAAATACCAAATGTTTTATCACGTACGATGTTCTAATCCAATTTCTTATCTATTTGCAAAATTTCGTTTTGCTCTACCAGCTACTGTGTGCTTCATTTAGTAATAAACAAATTCTCAAAAGTAAATAAATAAATAAATAAATAAAAAATAAGTAATAAAAGAAAAAATTCTGAAAGGTTTCATATTTTACATTACGCCCAAAGGGGCGTTTTTTTAATTTTTTGTGTGTTACCTTTATTTATTAAATATCATGTTCTTCGCATTTAAACATAAAATTCAGTTCAAGAGCAATATCGCAAAATAATTTTAAAATGAGCATATCTTTGAAAATTTCCGATACACAGTATCGCGCGCTGGAGACAAAAATGTTTTTTTTTTCGTAGAGTATTGCCATTCCTTATTTTGAAATCCTTGAGCTTGTTAATCAAAAATTCTTGAACGTCTGGCAAAATATTATATAGCTAATAAAACAAATTTCAAATTAGGGCTTCCAGATGTCCATATTCAGTGGAGGATTACGTAACTCGAAATTTTATGGCTCTAGGTACCGTTGTTTTATCACAGCGCAAGAAACATACATACATTTATGCAGATTCTTCATTATTGCACTTCTTTAAATATAATACAGGGCTGTAATATTATGTGGCAACAGTTTGAAATGTGAATCAACGCACAAAATGAATCAACACAAAATGCCAAAATGAAATTGATAACCCGTTTGGGCTAACGTCCTTTGGGCTAACGATGTTTTATATATTTATATACTAGTAAATATTGATATATTAGCATCGCTCTGAAATAAATTTTGCAATCTTTTATTGTACATCTCACCCCGAAAGAACTACTTATTTTATTTTTAAGAAAAGCCTACCTTTCACGTAACATATACAGCAAAGGAGAAAACATGTTGTTTACCGACTCAAACTAGTAAATATAAAAGATACTCGAACCTTCGAGCATCAAGATCTCTTTTATGTAGAAAATCCCTTAGAAAATAAATATCGGTTGACTGATCCTTTACTTTCCCAACAGAGGAAAAAAAATTTTTCTATTTTCCGCAGCGGGCGTCTTGCTTTCTGACATAACGAAACAGATGAGCATTTTAAAAATTTAAAGCTAGAGCTCATAATTTGGAATTGACTCTCCGCTAGCTGTCTTTCGATGTAAGATGTTTTCGTCTTGTCTCTTCATTTTGTTTCTTCGCTTTGTTATGTGTTTCCTTCTGTGCTTTTTCCGTTCTTTCCATTTTCATCAGCATCTGGAAAATAAATATTCTAGATTTTAAATCGTTTCAATGCATGTCAAACTCTAAGTGGAAAGTTTGTATCAAAATAGAGTTTAAAGTATGATGGCAGCATTTGGCGATTGGCCATGGTCGACAATAAAGGGATCATGCAATAAAATCACGAGAAAAAAGCGATGGAAAGTAATGCGCTTCTTCAGCATTTAACCCGGCGGAAGGCGCACCAAGAAAAGTTACTTGAACGGGCGCGTGGGGTTTCACATACCCCAATATTTAAAATAAGATAAAACAAGGTTTTATTTAGTTTTAAATCAGTTTTCTTATTTATTATACGTGAATAAACCTTAGGTTACCAAAAATTAATTTCCAATATTAAGCTTATAGAGTTAAAATAAAAATAAATGAAAATAATAACAAAACAGACATCACACCTTTAAGTTTTGTTACATCTCTAATGCACAATGATTATTTTATCTGGTTGCACTTTGAACATAATACATTAATATGTTCTTGGCAAAGAAAGATTTCACATTTTATACATCTCATTCGAGTTTTTCTATCCTTAGCTCGAGGACATTCACCACATCTTTTATATTTAGTTATTTCGAATTTCATAGATTCGTTTGAATTATTCGTAAAAACTTCTGCTCTTCTTTTGCACGCCGTACGTAAATTTCTCGCTAACGTATTAAGATCTGATCTTTGTTCAATACGATTTTTAATTAGTTCTAATGCTAAGTCCTTCAAAAGCAGGCGTCTGCTTCTATATCTGGTTGGTGGATTAGCAGCTGAAAGCAATATGATTCGAGCATTTATTGCAGCATTATTCAGAGCAGAAAAAAAAATTACCATTGGCCATCTCCTTGTTATTCTGGCAACTGAATAACTTGCTGCCATTTCGTCTACCGTATCCACTGCTACCTTACTCATATTATAAAAACATATAATTTCTGGCTTTTTCTTTTCTCCAGTAGTATCATCTATAGCATCATCGTTATGTAATGTTGAAAGCATAACAGTTTTTCCTTTTTTAGGAACATAAGAAATTAATGTTTTATCTTTTTCAAAACTAAAAAGTGTAGAAAATATTTCTTTTCCCTTAGAAGTAACAAAAGTAGGAGGAATTTCCCTTTTGTTTTTCCGCATTGTTCCTACAAGTGTCAGCTTTTCTTTTAGAAGATCCGCAGCTAGTGGGTAACTCGTATACCAGTTATCTGTAGTAATCAAATTCGCTACACAACCTTGTACTTGGCGTACATTCACTAAAAACACTCAATCGATTTCGAGGGCAGCTACAGGTCCCTCCTCATCAGGAGAACAAAATACAAGCAAAAATTATCCAAAAAGCTTCTTCCGTTGGTGAATTGGATTTTCTAGAGGCTTTTCATATTCACAAAGATTTAGCAAGTTTAGTGAACGATTTTAAGTCTAATCCAGTCCTTCCTAGCGCTTTTAAAATTCTATTAACATAATTCTTGATGATTACTTTTCTCGATAGATGGCGTTGCCTCCTCGCGCGTGGTTCTACCCGAGAGTATAAAAAGCCGTTACTCAGCTTTCTTTCCTCTTCTTGTATTTTGTTCTCCTGATGAGGAGGGACCTGTAGCTGCCCTCGAAATCGATTGAGTGTTTTTAGTGAATGTACGCCAAATGCAAGGTTGTGTTAGCGAATTTGATTGTCACATTGGCGTGTGTCTCTTCCATTGTAATCTGTAGTAATGTTTCTGCTAGATTTATGCAGTGGTTGAATTAATCTTTTCACAACGTCAGATGGGCTAGTACTGACCTTGAAGGGACCATCTGGCTGTGTACCGCAGTATATTTCCATATTAGAAGTATAAAAAGTTCTTGAGTCTACCAGTGCACAAATCTTGATTCCGTACTTTGCTGGTTTGTTCGGCATATATTGCCGAAACCCACATCGGCCCCGAAAGGGTTCAAGTTTCTCGTCAATAGTGACGTACTCACCTAAATTATAAGAATTTTTGCAATTTGAAATAAATTTTTCAAAGAAATCTCTAATTGCGGCTAATTTATCAAAGAGTTTTCTCTGTGGCCTGTCTAGCAATTTGTCGAAACGCATGCAACGTAAAAGAAATAAAAATTGCTTATAGGGCATTGTTGTGTGAAAAATTTCAATACCTGTACCGTCAGTGACCCAAAGGTCCTTTACGTTGAGATGCGATGACTTGTGAAGACCACATAAATATAAAAGTCCTATAACTGCTTTTATCTCGACCACGTCAGTAGGTTTTGCATCTCTTTCACATTTATAATATAAAACCATCTCAGAAATATATAAATTCGTACATTCTACAATTATTGAGAATATACTATTATCAATAAGAATATTCCAACTACTAAAGGGATCAGTAACATTTCTGGCTTCTCTTACAGGTTCTGGAAGATGAGTCATAATATTATGCGAACGAACTCTTACATTTTGCCTAAATTTCTTTTTTTCCCACACCGTTTTTCCATCTTTTCCAACAAAATCGTCATCTTTAGTATTATCCAGTTCATCATCTTCTATATCTGTATTATGTTCACTATATATTTCAATGTCAGTATCACTTTCAATTTCCGAAATGCAATCTTCATTACTTTCAACAGTTTCTAATAAATCTCGCAGCCGTTGCATCTCTAATTCATAGGGACTCATTCTTTTTGCCATAATGCACTAAAAATCTTTAAAAATATAATTTTACCTACTTTAAAATCCCTTGCGAGTAGAAATACTTATTGTTATACTCTAGAATTTAATTTCTGAAATAAATATTCTGTCAGGAAAACACTTACGTGGACAGGCGCGTGGGGTGTGTCATACCCCAGTTCCAACAAATGCCAATAAATCTTTTTCTGAAACACATGAAACACATGATTCTGCAACAGTAAACCGGATCTGAAGGTCATACACTACTAGAAACTCAGCTACTGAAAGGGGCACAAAATTGCGGTTTCACAAGTTGGGAATATTCTACTATTTTGTAGGGGTGGGGTATAATACACCCCACGCGCCTTCCCGCGGGTTAAGTTAGAGCATTGCGTTTTCAAGATCCCTTTAAATAATCTCGATAAAACGTTTTCATGAATACATATATATATTAAATACGCGTACGTGACATTACCATGTTAGATTTGATAGCGCAATTAACTTTATTAATGATGTTTTCTTTTCTCTTTAAGCATCAAATTAATGTAAGGATTGTGTAGTGATGAAATATGTAATGAGAATATACATACATGAAACAAATACTGGATTTTCTCGAGAATTTTGTAATATTTTCGCACTGTTGGTTCGTTTAAATTTTGATTTCTACGTGTAAGAATAACAAGAACGATAGAAAATGTGGGGAAATTATCCTTTGTAAAAAGCTTTCAATTTAGATAGAATTTCGATCTGCATTTATTGAAGTATTAATTTTAAAAGGTAGTTTTTTTAAATATACTTACTATAAAGTTCTAGTTAATTTACGTGTCCTTGGATGCTAGAACCTTGCAGAAGAGTCTAACGACTATTCGCTGGTCTTCTTGCAACTGTAAAACAAGTCCAAGGTAGGCTTAAAATACCCTTTATTCACTCAAAAAAATATTTGACAGACGGCTCCTCTCGGGTTTACGGGAAAGCCTCCACTTGGGCTTAATGCAAAAAATAAGGAACTAAACCGAATCTAACCAATTAAAATTTAGCCAAAGCTGTACCGAAATAACTAACCGAATTAGCCCGTACTTAAACCTCGCTGACGAATGCTAACAGGCACGTAGGACTACAGCCGAACGTAGTAAGATAGGTGTGCTAGCAAGCCGGCATCTATCATCAAACTATCGCTTCAAGAATCGTCATCGTTTCGTCCAAGCCCTTGGTGGCAGTTGTTGGACCGGTTTCTGTCCTCTTCGCTGCTGGGAGTTCAAGGGTGAAGGACGGGCTTCGGCCTGTCTCTTCACCGACTGTCTCTTCACCTACGACCTCGTTTCATGATGCACGTTTAACTCTTCTGAAAAGTCCGATGATATGGTTCCTGATTTATAGAAAGCCAACTGTAGTTTTTTATTGAATATATTCATTCTATATGCGGTTTCTGAAAATTCATCCAGGTTTGAAATTTGATATTTTTAAGCAAGAATCATGAACGATCTCATTGTGCAATTTAAGACTCATCCATTGTCTATCGCCACGTGATGCACTGCTCCAAATTAATTCACTGGTAGAAGCTTCAAAATCAGAAGAAATTTCAAGACAAGTTTATTGCTGCTCTACACATATTCTCGATTCCAGGTTTTTCGTGATTTATAGAAAGTGATGCAAATAGATTGTGCTAGTGAAAATAGTGTATCGTTAAACGAACGGACGTTCTGCATTTATAGTAGGACTATAGTTATGATCTGATTATTTAATTTTCTTGTTTTATTTGTGTGAGCTCAGCAGTAAAATTTTTGATAGGAAAAATAAATAGAGTGAATTGTAGATGATTAACTTGTATTTTCTTCTTCAACTATCACAACGTCTGGGGTAAGTACTTTATTTTGCTATCCTCTGTAGGTCACATATTTTATCCCTATCATTCGGGTTATTGCGGAAACAATGTGATGTACTCTTAATCACATGTCTTAATCCTAAATTAATATTCAAAATTTTGGTTATCACTTGTACACCAGAATAATTATAATTAATATTTCTCATAACCTACAGAAATTAACACAATTTTAATCACATAAGAAATTAAAATATTTAAATATTTTTACTACATGTAAATATTTTTTACAACAATAGGCTTACAGCTATCTTGAGCTAAACGTTCTTTTAAATTCCGATCTCTACGTGTAAGAATAATAAGAACGATAGAAAAAAGGGAAAAATTATCCTCGGTAAAAAGCTTTCAGTTAGACAGAATTCCGATCTGCATTTATTGAAGTATTAGTTTAGAAATGTAGTTTTTTTAAATATACTTACTATAAAGTTCTGGTTACTTAACATGTCCTAGGATACT
>KK114952.1:248560-288618 GCA_000611955.2 Stegodyphus mimosarum
TTTTTTTTTTTTTTTTTTTGTTATTGAATGTCTTAATAAGCCTAAATAACGTGGCACATGTTTCTGTGTGCGATGTATCTAAACGCATGAAAATATTGCTTTGCGCAGTGCTGTTTCAATATTGCTTCTTTTCCAGACAATTCACTACTGGTTTCTGTAGTAGAAGGTTAACAATGCTAAGTTTGATCACATGTTGTTATTATTATTATTATTATTATTATTATTATTATTATTATTATTTACGTGTTCCTAAGACACTACACGGAAGGCAGAGATGCCTTCGTGGAGAATTTCCTAAGGGAAACTGGATCGTTATACACGAGGAAAACAAAGAAAACGCCCATGCAGCCAGCCCGTTCGCCGGACTCGAACCTCGGATTGAATTACCAATGTTCAGAGACTCCAACGCTCGACTATTGGTGGGCATTGATCACATGTTCCAGGTTAGAAGTTCCAGTGAGGCGGTATTGTTTTTTTCCATTTGCGACAAATGATGAAACTTTCCTGAATAAATTAAGCTTTGCTTGTCGTCTTTACGTATTTATGTTATTTATACGGGGGACATTAGTCTCCTGCTACATTCCCGAGACTGATTTCGGTGAAAAGTAGAGATGTACCGTTCGCTCACGAACTGACTCACAGAACCGATTCGCTTCAAAGAGCGAGCGCAACATGATTCGTCAAAAGAACGGAACTCTTTAGCGTTCATCTACCGAAAGCTCTTATCGAAAGCGTGCCAGGAAAGTTCCATTCCTATCTTATATGAGAAAAGAATGTTATCCTTTCATGTTAAAAGTGAATTTAATTTTTATCTTTTCCCAATTTTTTTAAATTGTCTTATTCTAGAATTTTTTTATTTGTTCTATGTAGGAAGGGGGTTTTAGGAAATATCAAAACTATAATTGAAAGCAATTAGTCCAGTGAGTAAGCGGTTCGACTGAGTCAATAAATTCATCCCACTGCTGGTTCGAGTTGTTCCATTCTTCGTTCCATTCTCGTGAGCGTTCTTGATTCACTCCTCGTTACCTATGTTATTTATCAAGACTGATGTTAGTGAGCGGCGAATTGGAAAATAGAATCTATTTTCAATTCCGTGAGCCAACATTTCTGATCTGATACCATAAAAGAGCGATTTAACCCATCCCTAGTTAATAGTGGTACGGACTTAAGCAAGTAGCTTTGACTAAATAGTCTACTCTAATCTTTAATTTTTATTTTTGATTTAGTTTGCTTTATTTTTGATTAAATTATGAAGTGTAGATTGGATTAGATGCCTAGACTAGGTGCAGATATATGATATATTCAAAATCAACAACTTATAAAGTAATAATAAAGTAAATAACAATAAAGTAAATACCTGATATTTTTTTTACTCGCATTTTTTATGCTCGAAGTTTTCACCCAATAGATATGACTTTCATAAATTAAAATATACATTTGTTTTTCCTGATTATTTGTTTGAGATGCGAAGATAAGATTTACATCGAGCACTGCTTTTAATTTACAACTTTAATTACAAACTCCGCAAATGTTTATGGGATTCATTCGGCACATTTCTTTCAAATTTCTGCGAATCATTCTGATTTCATTTTTGTAAAATGTTTTCTGAAATCATGAAATAGAACATGGTTCATCGAAGTAATCAGGTTGTAGAGTCATTAGGTTATTTTGAAGCAGGAGATGAGAAAAATGTCCAGTGCCCTCGCGGGACTCGAACCTGGAACTCTCTCTTGAGTACGCCTCGAGTGCGTTACGGTTACTCCACGAAGGCATGTAGAAAGGAAATAGAAAATACCTTATATACTCTCCCTTTTAAAGGAAGACTGCAGTTTCGGAAACCCAGTCGTCAAATCATAGTGGTGACAAAAACGCCACTTGCAGAACGTTTTAGAATTTTTCATTGTAGAAACTGCAGAAATCGGCAGTTCTCTCGCCGGGACTCGAACCTGGACCTCTCGAATAAGCGCCGAGTGTGCTACCGCTACACCATGACGTCATGCCGAAAGTAGGGAAAAGGTGCCTTTAAAGAATTAAAGCACTATAATGTCGGGTACTATTATTAGCTTCTTTCTTACGCGTCCAAAATGAGTATAAAAATAGCTCCATCTACAAGCTTTATGCAAAATCTGTAGATATTGGTGTTTTGAATTCAGCCCAAGTTGTGGTTGAACCGTTAAGACGGCTAAGCACTGGGAGTTTCACTCGACTTCGATTTCAGGGGAACGAAATCTGGGTTCGTGGTTGATTTCGTGGTTTCTGCCATGTGGAACAGAAATACCAGAGAGTTTCTCTTGATAGGTTCTCCATAAAAGAATCCTTCTCCTTAGGTTGGCCTACCAGCGACCGAACGGCAAAATCGCTGAAAACTGATAGTTCAGTCCGAGGTTCGAATCCCTTGAACAGGCTGGCTGCATGGGCGATGAGCGTTTTCGTGGTTCTCCCCATGTGTAACGTGTATACGAGCCAGTTTCTTTTAGAAAAGCCTCCACAAAGGCATCCCCCTAGTCTAATAGCTCTCGAGCGCTTTGCCGGAATTAAATAAACCAAACCACCTCCTTAGGAAAATAGCTCTCGTATGCTTTGTCATATTCCAATAACTTAACTTAGCCTATTTTTAATTCAAATTATAAGGCCGTGTTTTAGAAGAATTTTTAACATAAATTTTCTTTTATAATAAAAGTAAAATGCATGTGCATGTTTAGATATGATAATTAATAATAATAATGTGTAATTCTTTCAGTTTTGATGACAATGAAAATGTTTGAAGTCAATAAAAATAATGAGCTTTTTTCATTAAAATGTTGTTTAAAATTCTGCAGTGTTGACTATTTTCATAGCCAGATGTTATGGCATAATGTAAAATATAATCACTTTACACAAAACTCAGTTTGGAAAACTGATAACAGTGTAAAATTGGAACCAATGGAAATCAATTTAGGAATTTGGTGCTAATAAGGCATTAAAGCGGAAAACTGGGAGCTGATATGAAATTTGATACTTCTTTGCCATTTTGGAAAATGGGTAAACAGAGAAAATGTTTTAAACATTTTTCTTCTTTTCTTTCAAAAAATAAAGCAAACCCCTCTTCAAACGAAGAGTAGAGATATAGACAGGGAATAAGATTCAGTCAAATGAAACATCGTAAATTATTGAAACGGCATCCTTTACTTCGGAAAGAAGTAGATATAACTTTTTGGAGAATGAAAAAAAAAAAGAACTTTCGAGATGGATTTTCTCATTGATCCATTTAATCAACGCGCCATTACCTTTCAAAGCAGTTTTCCCGAATGCAAGCCTGAGCCTCAAATCTTCCAAGCGGCTTTCGCAAAGAAAGCGCTGAAATATGATGTGTCGTTGGTTTGGCGGTAGCGCTTGCGGCCGATTTCTCCGCGTCTGCGTTTCCAAGCTGTGTGACGAAAATGCTCATTACTGCAATCTGGTTTAAATGCGACCTCGGTGGATTTTAATTAAGCGGGGAAATACGACTTCTACGCCTAGGAAAAGAGCAGTGTAAATAATTAAATTTTGTTGAGATTTAAGTTTTTGTCGACGGATGCTTTTCAGATCGCGAAAGTTTCGTCTTCTTAATCAGCAGCTACGATCTAATTGTAATTTTTTTACGCATACCCTTATTCAAAGTTATTTAAAAAATATTTTAAACATATTTAATAATGGCAATGTTTAAGTTGTTTCTGAACTCTTTTTACCCTATTGGACCATTTTTAAGTATTATTATTTTAATGAAGCACAAACCATTCTATATAAAATACAGGATTTTCTAAGTTACTTCTTCTGGTCTAAAAATTGCAATTAAATTAATTCAGCACTTAACTTGTACAGTTCGCAAATAGTCTTCTAGTGACAACAATTATGAAGCGGTATAACCTGTAACAAATTAAGCTTAATGCCGCAGGCAATTGATTTATCAGAAACCGTAATTTTTTTAGAAACAAACACTTGATGGTAAAACAAGGTGAATTTATGTTTAAATAAATAGAATGCTGTAATTAAATTAATATTTCTAATTTTTTCTATAAAATGTACATATACCAAATTAGCATCAAAATTCAGTTAGTTTGCAGTTCTATAAAAGTCTCGGCTTCTGTTAATACTCGCATCCAGAATCTATCCAGCACTTTAGAGAACTTTTAATTGCTGGCCTAAAGTCCTATTTTAATGAATTTTAAGTGCTTCATGCTGAAATGTCATTTCAGTAAGAAATGCCAGCTCCAAATGCTAGCCCATTTCTTTCTTGAATTATTTTCTAGTATACTACTTATGTCAGCACATTGTGTTTCTTTGCTTGTGGTACATTTTGGTACATTTTCAGTATTAAATTTTACTATCAGTGTACGTATACAAGTTTTAGAGTCAAATTAATTAAAAGTTATATTATTTTATATTGGTATTAATAAATTAAATTAATAGAAGAAAATTTATAGTTGTTTTTAATTCAAGGCTTTTAGACTTTGAATAATCTCTATTTTATTAATTAAAAATTAAATAAATGTTGATACTTAAGTCTGCTGATTCCTGCATAATTACTCTGTATTTAGACTGAAGTTGATAAAATGTATCTCAATCACAGTGCTTTAAATCCCTCTTCGTTCCGAAGTCTAGAGTAAGTAATCCACAGGTAAAATAACCGATAATAAATTTATAAATTTTTAGTCTTAGAGGAAAATATGACAGACGATTATCAGGTGTAATTTGCAAACTATCAGATTTTCGGGGAATGCAGTTAGTTAAATTTTTATATTTCATCTTGGTTGTAAATCTAGGAGGATCATAAAATCAGGCTTCGAGAATCTCAGACTGATTCTCGAAGCCTGTTTAAATTCTGCTTTATCGCGTACCATTTTAAATTATTTTCTTCCTATATTGTTCAATACATACAACAATAACTGTTCCCTCTTTCTTCCCCATTTGAAAATTTCTTAGCTTAATCAAGTTTTCATTCCCAAGTAAACACAAATATTAATGCAATATGGTCTTTTTAATAATAAAGACAGTAAGCTGAAATATATATATATAACTTTCCTTTTTAAACAAAACCAGGTATTATACAGTTTAAAAAATGTAATTTAAAATATTTAAAATCAACTCTATATTTCTCAATATCCAGAATATCCAGAACTACTCTTTGGCAATATCCAGAACTACTCTACTGAACAGAATAAATTACGATATTTTCTCCCTCAAATCTCTTTCTATAAATTATGAGCCTAACATTTAAAAAATATATTAAGATAATATGTTAATTATCCTGTGGGGTTTTATTGATTTAATTCCTATGTTCAATTTTAGAACCCCACAAACACTAACAAGCGAATAATCGCTTAAGTGTGGGAATGAACAAGTAAGACTTAAGAAGGGTTAACTACCCTTTATTTCTCAGAATAATTACAATCAACTCCTAACTCGGAGTATACAGCAAAGCCTCCACTTGGACTTGAGCTTAAATAATTATGAAATTAAACTAAACTAAGCTTAACTAAAGCTATCTGAAAGATATAACCGAAGCTATCAGGTTTCTAAGTAGTTGTACCCTAAGTATTAATTAAACCGGCGAAGCCAAGCAAGCGCCTAAAGTACGGCCGAGCGTAGTAGAGGAGAGAGAACGTAGTCAAATGGCAAACGCGCGCTTGTCAAGAAAATCAGACTCCCTCTCTGGAAGTCGGCGAAACATCGACTTAAATAGTACACTTACTCATTTGCATTAACTGCGTTTCTGAAATTACATTCTGGTATGAAATTCTAAGCTGAAATTAGAATAAATAGAAAAGGTGTATAACTTAAAATAACTGTTAATAAAATTAGGATAAACCTTACAATCCAATGAATCATATGCTACACTGAAATATATTTATTCAGTTTTTACCTCAAGATAAGCTATCTAGATAATTTAGTTACTTTTGGTAAGCTTATCTGGATAACTTAATTATCTTTTCTGTAGAAAGACACCGACGTATGAATCTTACATGTGAAGCTACTTACTATGCTATTGTTTTTGTTCTTGTAAATCACTTTCTGAAATGTACCATTATGAAGTGCATCTTAAAGGTTAAATACATTGTTTGCATATAAGACAATGAAGATAAATCCATAATTCTTATAAGTTGTCATGGTAACAGCGATTGATTTCCTAAATAAAAAATAATAAAATCATTATTATAAAATAATAATAATGAATAATAATGAAATAATAATAATAATAGTGAATAATAATGAATTATAATGAAAAAATAATAATTCCAGTTAGATACTAGAATTTTAAAATCCCACTTAATTTAATGAATATTAAGAGCAAAAAAATTTCTTCTTTCAATTCTGAAGCTAAAAGAAACAAAACTCTTCTATTTAGTTGTAACAAAAATATTCAAATATGAAAAATAAAGCTTAAAACTTTAAAACAGTATGAAGAGCCCGGCAATTTGATATCAATTATAATTTTTATAAAAGGGATCGAAAAACAAGCAAAGAAATCATGAAAAAGGCAAAATAGAATTTTATCTAGAAATTGTTCATTTCTATCTAAAAACGGCCGTTCAAAGTGGAATTTGTCTGAGCTTACGAAGTCTCTTCCATTTGTCGACTAGCTTCGCTGTACCTGAACTTCAGAATTTTCAGCTGAAGAAAAAATCGTTTTTTCGACATCGTGGCGCATTGTCGGCTATGCCAGATGTCTCCACTCCAGTAAATCCTAATGTCAACATCCCTTAAGGATGTTCAAAAGTCTAAAGACATTAAAACCAACTGGTCATCGAATTAAAAAATAGCTCAGCTAAAATTCTGATGTAAAAAAAGATGGTCTCAAAATATAAAAACAATCAAGAAACTGGAGTAAAACAATTATTTTAAAATTTATAAGCAATTGATTTTATCCCGAAATACGCAGGACTCGTCATAAGGAAAAAACCTTATTTGAAGTTTGATCATAATTTGGATGGTGGCATTAAATATTTCTATTCAACATTCCATAACAATGTCTCACTAGAAAATCTAAAAAATTCGCAAGAAAAGGAAATTATGATATGATATATCATAAATGAAGAAGGCACATTTGTTTTAAACCATTTGTTTTTAAGGAAACAGTAAACTTATTTAAATAGTGTTTCCTTTATTTAAATAGTGAATGAAAATGTTTGATTCTGTTCATCATACAGCAGAATAAAAAAAGATATTCAGTCACTATACGAAAAATATTGTCAATTATTTCAACAAATAGAAGATTGATTTTGCGTCTAAATGGAAAAAACCGGCAACGTACTAAATTAGAAGTATCAAAGAGTTTGGGAGCATTGTTAAAAGAAAATATTCCATTTAGAAAAAGGAGCCTAAATTCTGGACCCAGTTCAAGAGAATTAACCTTTCATTATTTTTACAGAAACAGAGCATAAATCAGTTTATAAAAAAACAGTACTAGTGCGTTTACGAACAGCCAGAGTAGATGTTAAAATGCATGAAAAATGAAGTTTATACAGCAATTAATTTAAATTTGTACTCAATGTTTGTTTTAATGACTACGTTTTTACTTACGTTAAAATCAGGCCTATACTCATCCTATTTCGTCTGCTGCCACAACCAGAATGCGTAAATTAAAAGAAATTTTAAATAGAAGTAAGAATCTGGAGAAAATAAGGATTGGCATCTCCAGTGACCTTCATGCAGCTGCTCTGGCTGTACCTAGAGCGATCGGACTCTGAGCTGGTGAGTTTCTCTTTCGGCGTTGCATACTTAGTATAGTTTTCGTTTGCATACTTAGTACAGCCATGTGCTAGGATAGAAAGTAACTTGAGAACTGTAAATAACTGAATTTGTATTTTGTCTGCTATTCCGGTCAAGAAGCAGACGTAACTTTGTGTTAAACTAGCTTTTGTATCTCAAGCCGAAGTATGAAATAAATTTTAGTTACTTCTAGTCTACATATTTAATCAGCATATTGAGAATGTTGTAGAATTTTAGGCGAAAATTTGTCTTTCAGACTTGGAGGTCAGAGTGTAGTTATACCAATTTGAACCTATAGCAACACGAAAACGAATTAATTGAATAACATTTTGGATGTAAGTTTTAGTTTTGTATGAATAATAATGTTAATTTTCAAAAATCTCAAATTTTACTCCTTCTCATCTTTATTATATATTTAAACCTTTTAGTAATCGAGCCTATACGACATTTTTAATTTCAAAAACAATGTAGCATCTAGAAAGATGCCTAATTAATTAAATATTAATATCCAGATCAGAATATGTTTAAATGCAACTCGCTGCTTGTTTGGTAATTTCATAATTAACTAGTTTGCAACCATGTTCTGTTTCATATCATATTACCAACAACAAGTAATAAAGTGACATGAACAGCAGTAGCAATAAGACAATCAGTTATAAACTCGAACTCTCTTTTCATTCTAAGCTCTTTCAAATGAGAAGAACTGGTGTACCTTACAGTAAAAGAAAAATGTATAAGACTAAGTCTATGGAAAAGCCTATGGCAAACTATGGAAAAAATTATGGAAACGTCCATAAAAGATTATGGAAAACTCTATGGAAAACTCTTTGGGAAATATATGGAAAAGACTAAGTCTGTGGAGACATAAGTTATTTGGAAGCAGAAGATGTGAAAAATAAGCAATGCTTTCGCCGAGACTCCAACCACGGATCTCTCGATACGCGCCGAGCGTACTGACCACTGCACCACGAAGGCATGCAAAAAAGGCGGAAAAACACCTTATATACTACCCCCTTTTAAAGGGTGACTGGGTATTAGTGGACCTAATCACCAAATCCTGGTGGTGGAGAATCATCATCCACCACACTTTTAATTCGGGCGACACTGTAGAGACATTAGGTTATTTCGAAGCAGGCGATGGGGAAAATGAGCAGTGTCTTCACCGGGACTAGAACCACGGACCTCTCGATACGCACCGAGCGGGCTAGCCATTACACTACGAAGGCATGCATAAAAGGCGGGATAAATACCTCATAAGTCTATGCAAATGGCTTACTAACCTATCAACTATCAAAAACGTGTAAGGCTCTGGGACCCGATTACTTTATACCGTTACATTTAGGCGTCTTGGAAATCAAGTATAGTATTTTACAAGTTTAGTATTTTACATACTTACCTCCTAGATTACCATGCTTAACTTCGAATATGAAATCTCATTTAGAGGCACTACTTTTGACAAATCTGATGAATAAATTTAATTCCGCTTCAAAACAGTAACTTTTCGTGGAATTCCAAAGTAATAAATGTTCATTTCATAAAGACTAATCAACAGCCTATCAGAAAGCGACACGCACCATTGCATTCAAATGAATTCCCAATTCACATTAAGAACAACATTTTGATATCAAAGTGATAGCAAGCTTCGAAAAGCATTTTAAGAATTTTATGAAGTTCCATTTGCACATTCAAGCATTCTTAAACTAACGGTTTTAAAGAAAAAATTATTCTCAATCACATTATTCTTGAATGGCGAGTAATTCTAATTCAAAACCACGCTTGCAGTTATTTCTAATTTAAATAATAAACTAAATAATTAAGAATCTTCGATTTAAATAAATGCGTTTACTATTCAAACATGAAGCTTGATTAGGTGTTTCTTGAACTTCTTTAATTCTCTGAAATAGGTTATCCACACAATTAGTGCTAAAATCAGGATTTATGTGTCACGATTATCAACTATACTGAAACTATACTGAATTTTTAAAATCTTGCATCTTAAATATTACGTAGGTTGTAATCAGATACTTGGATTATTGCCAAGTGTTGCCAAAGAAAATTTGATTTTCGGTCGAAAGAATCAAAATTTGTATTCAAAGAATGTATTCAAAGGAAATTTACTTTCTAACAAATTTAGATAATAAAACTAACTGCGCATCGAGGAAGATAAGTGTAATTTCAGTATCTGATGTTTTAAGCCAGATAAATTACTTCCCATCTTTGTTCTAAACCAATTGTTGTCAATCTTTTATTCTTCAAGTACTTCTTGTGAATTCTCAAGTATATCATGCATTAATCAGATTACCCTTTTCATAAACAAGATATAGCAAAAGACTAATAAAATAAAACATATGCTTCATTTTCAACATGTCAAACATATTTTTCGTATAAAGATTAACAAAATGAAACATATATATACCAGCGTAAATAACAGAATGTGCACATAGTTAACACAATGAAACAAAGCAAACGCGAAATTTTTGTGCCCACGTCTTTTAATTTAAGAGAATATAATTATTTTATTGCACGGAAATCGTCATTAATAATAATACATCATTAATAAGTTTGAATAATAATAATACATCATTAATAAGTTTGAATAATAATAATACATCATTAATAAGTTTGAATAATACGTCATTAATAAGTTTGAAAGTTAAAAGACAACTAATACTAACTCTTCCTCACTTGCATTCAATGCATTTCTGAAAACCCATTCTGGTAGGGAATTGTAAGTTGAAACGAAGCAAGGCAAGTAAGGTTCACAAAATTAAAGTAACTGTAACAAAATTAAAATATACCTTGCAACTTGATGCCTAGTTTCAGGGTTCACTATAACCAGAAGTTTACACAAAGGTGGATTTCTTGCCAAAAACGTGAACAACGCATTCTTTTAAAGTCTGGAAATTTGTGGTATAGTTTATAATGGGGTAAGGATCACCATGACTTGACCATGAAGTGTGGAGTGCGATATTCTTCGTTGATAAGAATCTGATAAGAATTATGATTAGAAGAGAGTTGAGAGCACTTATTCGTGAGATAAATATTCCCATAAATGTGTAAGATATGAAGATTTGGTGTTATAATCTGGGCCGGCATAATGATCAGTAGTAATATTAAGCTCTACGTTTTAAGTTAGGATTCCATAAAGACAAATGAAGTGAAAGGATGCTGCCGACAGTGCGTCTTTTATATATGCTTTGATTCTGATTTCCTTTTTATAGCCTTAGTACATCGTACACGAGCTGCAGACAAATTATTAGAAAGTAAGGATAACTCTTTATATGGAGTTCCTGCGATGTTTCAGATCTCAATCCTATACAACGTATGTTTGCATTGGGAAGACGTCTTACAGCACATTTATATCCACTGCATAATGTCTCCTAGATGAAAAGAGCACTTTACAAAGAACTGTGCGTTGTTACCTTGAGAGCTTATCGACCATCTGTGCAACTGAACAGGTGGCTTATACTATATACAGCAATCACTACTCCTAAAGATCATCTTATTCCCTATAAAGCACATTCTCTCGTCTTTATTCTTTCTATGCAACGGATGCATCTCCCCAGCGGTCAGTTACTTTGGCGTTTTACCTTATTATTTTATCTTCTGTTTTGATTCCTTGTACTTATTTTTGTGCATGTGTTTTTTTCCTTTGTTTTTGTGCTGCAGCATGAGATCTTTGCGGTATGACTGTATCATGGTATAACCTTGTGGTATGGTATTGTATCATGCAAATCCATTGCCAATATAACTGGAAGAGGACAAAAATGGTATTTTTAATTTGCATAATGAAAGAATAAGTATGTCTTAATGATAAGTAAGTGCATAAGTTTTACCTAAACTTTTCATTGCAGATATTTGAAGTCACATTATATTCGTGACTATTTTAAACGTAGGCATTTTTTTATTTATTATAAAAATCTGATGTGGACACTATATGACTTCCTTGCACGGCCTATTAAGTTAGACACATTTTTTCTGCATTTCATTTAAACTTATTTTCTCGAATTTAGAGATATTTCTCACTCAATTAATTCAGTTCTCAATATGCTCCAAGGCAGAAATACATAAAAACTTGAAACATCTTTATTACAAATTATAAAACACAGAAGAGCATAAAACATCAAATATCGTTAAAGAGATAAAAAAAACATCTTTTGCAACTTAAATTAGCCTTTCTATGCAGAAACAAGCAATTCGTCCAGCAGGAAATAAGGCAGACTTTTCGGTGCACGAAACTGAAAATTTACTTTTTGGTTCCATTAGGCAAAAAGACGCTGAAAGTGCAGAAATTGACTTAATTTACTATTCTACTCAAGAGTTATAAATCTGAGCGAATGGTGACTACATTAGGTTTAGTAAATTAGTTAAAATTTAGTTTTTTAAATTATTGATAATACTTCTGCTGTTGCATGCAGATTAACTAAAGGCATAAAAACCTTAACCGGAATATAAGAGAATCACAATTCAATCACTTTTAAAGCAAAAAATGCACAATTTGCCAACATACAAAAATCAAAAATTGAGCTCGTGGAGCCGGGTAACACAATGAGTATATATATGTAAGTTTGGTGTGACTTATTGCAACCAAAAGGGAGGTTCACAACTGCATGTTATAACAGTCCCATGTATAAGATTTCAAGGTTCTTAGGCTACTCGTTTTTCTAGTTTTGCGAGATACATACATACATATGTACGTACCTAAGTACGTACAGAAGTCTCGAAAAAAATCTCTTATGAATCCATTTTACAATCCGTTTTAGGAAAAAGAGACCTTTATTCTGTCCCTGCTAACAGATGTCACGCAAAAGCATCGCTTAAATGGATTCAAGAGCAGCCAAAATAGATATGTTCGTTGACATATGATACCCGAAACTTTTCGCTATTACAATACTTCTTTTATTTCGTACAAGGAAGTAAAAATATAATGGGCAATATAAAATACTGTATGGAAAATAGAGGATGTGTTAAATATAATATGTTGTTATAAAGTATTTCTCCCGCCTTCTTAGCACGCCTTCGAGGTGTAATGGCTAGCACACTCGGCGCGTATTCGAGAGGTTCAGTAGTGTAATCGATGTAAAGAAAGTTGGCAATGTTGAAACACTTATCTTTCCTGTAAGTAAAGACAACTCCAATGTTAGATTTTACGTGTACTTTGAAGAACTTTTTACCATACTTCATAAGGTACGCTTATCAATAGGCCATGGTGGTAGAAACATGATGTTAAAGTACAAAAACGTTACTACCGAAAAAGTCATGATTTACTTAAATTTGTCTGAAAGTTATCCAAAAAAAAACCCAAGGTACCTAAGAAAGCACTCATTAGGCCAATGCTCTTTCAAGAGATGAACTCAAGATTCCAGGTGGACCTAATGGATAGGCAGTTGCAAACCAGATAATGACTTTAAGTTTATCTTTCTCTATCAAGACCACTTGACGAAGTTCGTACAGTTGCTTGCCCTAAACAGCAAACGTGTAGAAGAGGTTGCACATCACTTACTTGATATTTTACTGTATTTGAAGCCAATAATATACTGCAAAGTGACAACGGTCACGGTCGTGAGTTTAGTAATAAAATCGTAGAAGAAGCTTGCGAAATGTAGCCGGATCTGAAAATTGTGCACGGAAAACCTAGGCACTACCAGACTCAAGGTTTGTTGAACGTTCGAACCAGGGTATTGAAAATATTCTAATTTCTTGGTTTGAAAGCAATCACACCAGTAAATGCCCAAAGGGTTACATTTTGTGCAATCTATGAAAAATAAAGCATTTCACTAAGGCATCAAGTGTTCTTTTTATGAAGCAATGTTTGGGACGCCTGCAAAATTTGGCTTGAAAGCGTCTTCTTTCCCGAATTGACCCTATCGAACATCTTACAGCTGAAGAAAAGCTTCAGGTATTAATCGAGACAGTTGATAATGCTTCCGAAAACACCAATAGCGAAATAAAAAATGTTTCTAAGATGAACAATAACGATCTTTCTCAAAATGCCCCTCCATCTGAAGTTAATTTTAAGACTCAGTAAGAGAATGAAGCAGTGACCGCTCTGATCTAGACTGATATTTTATGCAGGCAAGAGCAAGTACGAAAACATAAAATGAATTCTAAAGAAGGTTTAGAATTACAAGCAAAGAAAATGTCGAAAGTTTCAAATCTTACATTTCCTGCTGGTAAAGTTGGTTACACAGTGAAACTACGAATACCAGACGTTGACAGAGCAAGAAGTGATCCCCGAAATAGCTTAATTCAAATTTCCCTTATGCAAATATTGTCATTTCTAGTTTTCACATTTATGTAGTTTAGTTTTAGTTTTTAGTTTTTTAACAAACATTTAGTTTGTTAAATTAGAAACATTAAAAACCATTTAGCTTTTAAAACCGGACAACTTTCACTAAAATGGGAAATAATGCTATAACCTGAATTCCTTTATCATTTCCTCATTACACACAAACTGATCAGTATCATAAAACAATTTTATAGTGAAAGAAACATTTTAGAGAATGAAATATCGTTTTTTTTTAATTATTCCGTAATCTTCGAATTCTTTGGCGTTGGTCGAATTGTCCTGTTTTTTTTTTTCGTTGTTTAACTGATTAGAATTATGATATATTGCACGCACTTCACATAAATTCTTGAATATATTTCTACATGTAAACATAGGCGTATTAACTTTATTACTAAGCAAAGTAAAATATTTCTTTCTTTGGTGTAAACTATAAAGTCATTAAAAAAATCAGAGAACATTCATTCCGCTTAATATGCAACTTTTTTAAATAATGCCGACGAATCTCAGGTATTATCAAGGTTTGCCTATATTATTATTTATCGTAAAACGTTGGGAATACATTTGTTTGGTTACAACTATGTTTTAAAGAAAAATATGTAAAATTAAATCCATACTTCTTTTCCTTTTTGTAACGCTTTTTAAACATTGTTTCAAACTATTATGAAGAATGTCCCCGACAAAGAAATAAACAAACCCAAAAGTAAAACCACTAGGGGGCAATTATCGCGCTCTTTCCCAGAATTCATTGTTCCCAAAAAATATTCTTTCTTCACAAAATGCGTGTAAAGAAAGGGAGCATTCAAATAACAGCATTCCCATACATTCGCATACTTTCCACCCACAAACTAAAAGAGTAATTTAGATAATTACGACTCCTCTTCAGGATGTGGTAGGCTCGATTTTTTTATTTTTTTATTATTTTGGACCGTTAGGTTCTTTTAAAGCCTGCTTTAAACTTTATTAGAAGTTTTCAAGGTTCTTAGAAACGTTTTCATCCACTTTTATGGACTGAAAGCATCTTTTAGTATATTTAACTTTTTTCCTTTGGCCGTAAAAGGTATAAGTGTGTTGTTACCCTTTTACGTAGCTATAAAGGTATGCATTTACGAAATAAACAGTATTGTTAGTAACAAATCAACTTTACTGCTTGGGGAGTTTTTAACTATTACAAGTCTTAAATTCAGAATGATTCAGAAGTTAAGAAACGATCCAGATACTTTGTTGCCATTAATTCATTCATAAAATATTTTTTTTAAATATTACTTATCATTATTTCATTTTCTGAAACTATTTTTGTAGTATTTTTTCCAACAAAAGAAAAGCGTTTGTTTGTGATTTTTACAACATACATGAGAAATTCCATGGGACTTAAAATTTTAAATTCTGTATTTGTTAATTCGAAGAATGAAAGCAATTTGGCTGTAAAGAGTTCTTCTACCTAAATATTTTATTGAATAATCAAACCTGAATCTGCTTCAATGGAAATTTATTAAAAGTGCAAAATCAAAACGTTTCTTCTGAATGCTTTCTATATCAGGAGAAATATGATTTCTATAGCAGGACGACTTAGAAATTAATATTGTAAGGTATTTAAAATTTTCAATTTCGATAAGCTTCATACATCATAAAAGTCTTTACCAGGCCTTTATTTTTTCAACCGCTGATCCTAAACATGTAAAGTGAAATCTTGGTTCACGGATTTAATTGTTCTTGGAAACAGATCATCACTCAATATACTCATAAATCGAAGAAATTTGCCTCATAGAATTTAATATAAAATGAATTAATCCGTACTCGGATCCCAGATGAAAAGAGTACTTAGTATGTAAGTTCGTAATACAAAGTTGATGCAATTCATTGAAAAATCCAACGCATACACAATATTTAATACTGATCTTAATAATAACTCAAATAAAAGTACACTTTTCTTTAATTACAGTACACTTTCATTAATTACCTAAACATATTAAAATATAGGAAATCTTGAAATATATTTTACCTCATATCCAAGAACGAAATTTGATCGGAACGGCATGCACAGAAAGTGGTGAAGAAGCTGAAGGTATAAAATGTAATTATTCAGAAGGAAAATCTCTTTCCGGAAAAGTACTACGTAACTGCTATCTTTCTGAGTTTTTTTTTCTCTCTTTCTTTCTCTTTACACTGCGAACTTCTCTTTCAGAAACAACGAGTCATTTTTCCACGAAAACGTTTTACGATGTGGTTTATTCCTGTCTACGTTTTAAATGCTTCTAAACCAAAACATGGTTTTGTCATTGCAAATATTATGCTACTGCTTTATCAAGGTGATAATATTCTACGAAACTTAACATCTTATCCAATTTTGCGCATGTTTCGCTGGTCAGATTATAAGGTATGTCTTTCGCCTTCTTAGCATCCCTTCGTGGTGTAGTGGTCAGCCCGCTCGGCGCGTATTCGAGAGGTCCGTCATTCGAGTCCAGGCGATAATATTGCTTATTTTTCATCTCGCCCGCATAAAAAACCACCTAATGTCTCTACAGTGGCCTCCAAACTAAAAGGTGGGGGAGGATGATTCTCCACCACCAGGATTTAGCGACTGTGTCCCCTAATCCCCAGTAGCCCTTTAAATGGGGGAGTATTTAAGATATTTGTCCTGCCTTCTTAGCATGTCTTCGCAGTGCAGTGGTCAGAACCCACGGCGGGTATTCGAGAGATCGATAGTTCGAGGAGTCCCGGCGAAGGCATTGCTCATTTTTCATCTCTCCCGCATCAAAAAATACCTAATGTCTTTAGAAGATAGCTAGGAAAACCATGTCTTCCATCTTCTCCTTAAGACATTTCCATTACTTTATTAAATGCATTTTCGAGTACCCATTGTTGCCGGCATACTTGTTGATATCTCAAAAGGTTTTCGTTTGGAAAATTTGTTCGTAAACTGATTTGTTCGAGATCCAAGGTTTCAATATATTTTTATTTACAATAACATTTAAATGACAGCAAATACTTATGTTTTTTGGCACTTTTAAATTTTTAAAATGTACAAAATCTAACTAATTTCCTCATACAGACACTTATATTTCTTAAACTTTTGTGCTTAGTATAAAAAATAAATACAAAAAGTTTGTTTCTCGTACTTGCAGTTTTGACCGATATTTTGGAATATCTGACGTCATTTTCCACTTATCCTGTAAGGTCGATAAATAAATAAATTAAAATAATTCTAGATTGATTTTTCTTTTCAAGGGCCATTCAGTGATATCTCTTTGTTATCTGCTCACATGTAACATTTGTTTTATTTATAATTTTGTAACAGTTAGTAAGCAGAAAGAATTTTGCAGCAACTAATTTATTAGATTTTAAACGTCAGAAATATGTTACTAATATTCTCATGAAGTTTTATTATTTTAAAACTATCATAATCATATAAAAATTAATCAAACCAGGTGTATTTTTACTTCATGTAAATAATGTTACGAATTGCTTTTGTGCCATACTAAAATCTGCCAATTCTCACGAGCACAAGAATTCTTTAAAAGTTTGAGAATGGCATTTCTTTTTTGATAAACTTTATATTGTTCAGTAGTTTTTACTACAATCTGCAGAGAAGTGCATACCCTTTAATCTATTGATATCAGACTTATTTTAAATCCATTTATCTTTTATTTACTTATAAACAGAAACGTGTTGCTCTTCAGTTTGTAAACAGGCTTTGGATGTGATTTCTAAATAAAATGAAATACGTCTACATGATATGAATAAAATATCTCAATATATTGTAATATATGTAAAATATATCTTCCGCTTCATAACTTGTCAATTGCCAGACCGTAAAATCTATATGGGTTGTTTCTTCAAAAACCCGCATCAAAGTTAATATAATGAATTACATAATATAATGAATTTCGAAGCGTGCTGCAATTTGCGATGGGTTTATATCACTAATGCGCTTGGCCCATTTTAGCTCTTGGGCTATTAATGGAAGAGTACCAAAAAGAGTTTAGTAAGACCAATAGATGAACCCAATGCATTTGTGTAATGCTATTTTCTAGAATTAAAAGTATTATTTTGCCAGAAAACTGCTTCAGTGTTTACAAATATTATATATATATATATCGTGAATTCCATATGGGTTATTGGTTAAACGAGATAGTGGTTAGTGGCGCTGACGGCTGTACCGAAGTTCGAATCCCGAAGAAAGTATGGATGTTTGTAAATACATAGTGTCTTCGCGGCAAAGGGGCACTCTAAATATGTGGAGAGCCGAAAGGCTTCTCGAGAGGTTGTTGGGATGGAAAGAGGGGTGGGAGACCGTCAGACCTGTCCCTCGGGGTGCTCTCCATCAAAATTGGAGACGGAACGGAGCAAAGTCATCCTGTCACGTACATGGTGCTCAAGGCTCTTGCCAACGACACGTGCAAACTTTCAACTACTGTATAATTCTAACCCGTGTGTGTGTGTGTGTGTGTGTGTGTGTGTGTGTGTGTGTGTGTGTGTGTGTGTGTGTGTGTGTGTGTGTGTGTGTGTGTGTGCGTGCGTGTTGTTTTTGAGAAAGATGAAGCCAATTCAGTTTTTAGTTGTGGCTGAGAAAAATTGCTGTGGAGCGAAAATCGCAATTGGCTTGATTGTTACCCTGGTATGACACTATGCATATGCATTTTACATCTTAGATAATAGAAAAAGAAGCGTAGACAAGAGACGTGACATTCCTTCAGAGCAAGCATCAAAAGAGCGATACTTAAATAATTGCAGTAATACACATAAGCTCTAAAACTCTGTGTATTAATCAAGACCAGCGACTGGGCAAATGAATTCGTATTGCAGTTACTTCTGGGAAAGCGTGATGTAATATGGTACAGTATGGAGCCTTGAAGAGGAGATGTACGCGTTTAAAATTAAAAATTTAAAGGACTACCCCATTTAAGTTAATCTGTATTAATTAATTATGTAATAAATTTTTCTTCACATTTTTAAATCTCATACATGTCTATATAATACACCTTAAAAGGTTATACATGTCTATATAACCATTTAAATTAAAAAAACAGCAAAACGTAATTATTGCGGTAATTGCCGCGATGCGATATTGTAATATTGTGTTCCGAAATAAAAATTCGTTCTGTTTTAAAAATGATTTTAGAAGTTTCCAAATTTTAGATTATAATACGATTAGTACATAGTAGTCGTAATAATTTAGTACATATTAGTAGATTAATACATAATTAATGCATACTATTATGAGTTTCATAGTTTTTCATGCTTAATTTCATATGAATAAATACAAATAAATATAGTTTATACTAAAGCGAGCAATCATGAAATCAGACCTGTAGAGGTCAGTCTGTAAAATAAATGCATTAGTCGTTTTACCAGCGTTCTAGAAAATTCTTGAGAAACATAATAAGGAATAGGCATTTCATTTTAGGATTGCATAAAATAAATTTACATCTGTTTTTAAATTTTATATATTTTGCTTCGAAAATCATTTTTTATTAAATTACTTAAAAAAATAATCGTTTAATTATTGCAGAAGCTTTCTATTTAAATACAGTGAAACACCATTTATATGTTTTCAAAGGACGTCACAAAAAAAGCTCATCAATACGAATGCCCTGTAATCGGTATTTCAGTTTAATTTAGTGTCCCAAGAAAATTATATTGCAGATATTGTATGTCTTGTTCTATGTAAATAATAATGCATATATCATCTATTGTATGTCTTAAGATGAAAATTTCGAAGATTATTGTGAAGATTGGGTACAGATTGCGCTCATGATGATGCGTGAACAAGAATTTGTGTCTGAAGAAATTGCTGTCCAACAATGACATTATGTGATGCAGCTGCGTCTGTCTGCAAGTGTCATCATTATGTTTCTGCGATAAACCATCTCCAGTCCATTACAGCTATCTACTTAATATATTACAGTTAGCTGATAGGATCCTAGCATGCAGCAAACATAGCAGAAGAGCGCGTGGTTATCCAGTATGGAATCTTAATTTAACAGGAAGTTCTGAAAATCTTAAGTTCTGAATTAGCTACGTCGTCATCGTTGTGTAAAGGATGGAAAGGAGAAGCATCCAAATAAGTTAAAAAATAAAGGCAAAATTAAGATATAGCGAAATTAAGTTCAGTTTCATATTTTATACCTTACATATATATTTTAACTGTAGGATTTTAATACTAATACCAAACAGTACTGCTGTAGTACAAAACTAATTTTTATCATCCTAATTTTGGTTTGTTTGAAATAGAATCCTTCTTAAAAGAGTTACAATATTTCTTTTTTAAAATCATTTAAATTCAAACTGCATAATGTTTCAAATAAAAATGGGAACGATCATATCGACTACTTATCTTGAATAAATAGTATTTGTATTTCCCAGGAAAATTATAATGCAGACATTTTTCCTTAATGTCTAACTTGATTTTAAAATCATAATTTTCTCTAAAGGAATATTTAAATGTCTTCTCATCTACTGCTTAATTTGGAGCATTTAGTGAAGTCCTAACAACACAAACGACAAACAACAATCCACTTAAAGCAGTCTTACTAAATGATAAAGGAATTAAGTGTCTATCATCAGAAAACTTGTCTGGCGAGCAGATTCGATTGTTTATTTTATTCAAGCCACCTTTTTTTACATTCTATCTATCAGCTACATTTGAATTCTTGTTCAATCTTAGATATCTCAGATCTTCTTTAATGTTTATCGTATGGCAGTACACACATTCTAAATGCTACCGAAAAAAGTGATTTTCAAAAAACCTGTTTGAGTGATGAAAACACATGCACGGAAAAAACAACATAAAACCGATATTCTGCCTTATATAAATGAAACAACAAGTATAAATGTTAGTGACGTAGGATACACATACATTCACAAATACAGAAGCACTCGATTCCCTCGATGAGCTTCAGCCAAAACTGGGATAGATCACAGACACATAACCGTAATATACAGTGAGAAAAAAAAGGACAGTTGTATATCTCCCGTTCTACTGGGCCGATCGGCGAAATCAAATTCCATTTTTCATGTCTCCAAAGCACGACTTAGGATATGTATTAGATTTATATATAGCATTGTTCTAGCATAGGTATTTTGACACAAAATCAGACTTTTTCTGAAATGACATACCAATGTTTTTCCATATTTCGATTCTACGACTCAAATTATGTGTAGCCATTAAATTTTGTAATTTTTGGTGAGAAATTTATGGAGAAATTTAAAAATTTATTTTGGCACATTTTTTTCAGTTTGCGCCTAGAAAAATTCACTTGACGAACTTCTTAATTAAAGCAACCTATTTTCCTTTCCTTTTTTTTTCACTGTCCACGAGCGGAAAAATGTCCTCGTTCATACTTTCAAATAATTTTAAATGAGTGCGAAAACCACATTTTTCTTATTATCGCTTATAATAAATCCGACAAACTTCAAAACGCGCCAAAATGTAATTTCCCGTATATCTTGGAAAATTTTGAAAAGAAAAACACTAGTTTTTTGTTAGTATGCTTAGAAATACATCTACATTAAGATGATGGCAAAAATTTTATAGACTATAATTCAAAATCTTTTTCGAAAAATTTATCAAAGTTATTTAAAAATGCAAATTTTTAGAAATAAATTATAAAACATTGGGGCAAATTTTATTTTGGAATGAACCTAAATTTCGAAATAGGGAAGGAAGAATCAAATAAATTTAATAAAAGAAGAGATGTTAATAAATATATGCCAAATTCAATAACATTGCGGAGCTAAAATTTTGAGAGCTATTTTTTTAAAAACTATTCGTGCGATTTTTACAAAACTTGGCAGTTTGAAGATTTTTACAAAACTTCGTAGAATCGAAAAGGCCGATTTTATGTCACAATACGTATATTAAAACAACGCTATGTGTAAATCTAATACATATCCTAAGCGGCACTTTCGAGACATGAAAAAAGCAAATTGAATTTCGTCCATCTGCCCAGCAGAACGAGAGATATAGAACTGTCACCTCCCCCTTTTTTTTCTCCTTCCGCAGTGTACTTTGCCTAAGCTAAAAATTCTAATAAGCAGTCAAAAAATCGACCAAATTAAATACAAGAATTCAGTGTGAGCCTTACATAAGCACAGGCACCGAGAAACTATGGCACGCTCAACAATTCTCAGTGACACTCTAGACCCCTCTACAAAGTTATTAGGCAAAGGTAAATCGCTCTGTCTCTGCTCTCTGCGCTGTCACGAAAGTTTAATTGCCAAAATTTCGTCATAGTGCTTAATTTCTATAATGAACACTGTTGTTAAACTAGTTAATTTCCCAGTGTTCTCTTTCTTCATCGTTACACAGGCAATTTAAACCTCTTTAAGAAGAAATTAAAAGCGAATATATGGATCTCCCCTTATTCATAGGGTTTCGATTATGTCTTGAATAAGTTTTTGTCATGCCTGGAACACATTAAAATTTTTCTTAATGAGAAAAATCAACATTTCCCGAATTGAACGATAAAGAATGGTTATCCAGGTTGATGTTTCTGACTGATGTAATTAAACATCTCAATGAATTAAGGATTGCAAGGAAAGGACCAAACAGTGCCTGGACCTTTTGAATACTGGAAAGGCTTTGCTACAAAATTAAATATATTTTCAGTAGTACCTATAAATACTTCCCAAATATAAAGCTTTTGCAAATGCATCGATCTTTAAAAAAGATGAATTTTAAACGTACGTTGAAGCGCTTAAGGAGGAATTTTCCAAAAGCTGCATAGACTTTCCAAAAGCGTGTATGCCTATATTTTCCTTCTTAATCAAGTCAGATTTAATTGTCCCATTAATAATCCCATCCGATTTGTCAATTTTTGAGTGGATGGAAGTTGACAGTTTTGAAATGGAGCTATTTGAACTATCATCTTCAGAAATATGAAAATCAAAATTTATGGAATTACGAAAATATCTGGAAGATAACTCTAAAGATAAATCGACAGCTATATTAAATTGCAGGATGTCAATGCCGGCGAGATTTAATTGTATGAAGAAAACTGCATGTGTGCTGTTTTTCCCTTTTCGTTCCACATATCTATCCAACAAATCTTTTCTTACATCAAAAATATTTGCAGTCCACAAGAAAGTTGTTTAACAACTAAATATTCAGAATCATGTATTAAATTCAAAATAACAAATTATACCCCTCGTAGTGCGATATTTAGAGCGGTACAGGGACAAGGTTTGCATTAAAAGTTGTATTTTTTTTTTCTAACTATATTTAAGGAATATTTTTATTTTATGTCGTTTATTTTTTAATTTAATAAAGATGCTAAAAAATACATACTACATAATATAGGTACAGTTTTTTAGTTATGTTAAACGAATCTTTATATTTTATGTCGTTTATTTTTACGTTAATAAATATCTTTAAATGATGCGCAATTAATATACAATAAAACTCTAAACCTTATTCTCGTTCTGTGTTCCCTAACTCTGCACGCATTGCAGTGAGAATCTAATTGTTTCAATATTTCCTATTATACGGGATCCTGAATCATATTGGCACATTGGTTTGGTAAACCACAGCTACAAGGTTGCCGACCCCTGAACTAGCATATGACTGGATGCATTTAATGTGGTTTATGCATTTGAGATAAAATGACAGATGAAGCAAGCAATAACATTCAATGACACTAATAAAATTATCTCAAAATTTATTTCTGTCATTGGTTATCTCATGGAAGAATATTTATTTTCCTTTATGCATCCTGGTGACAATTTCATTCAATAATAATGCATAATAAAATCCTCTTCATCTAAACGATAAATTTATTGGCATCTTTATGATATTTTTCTACTTTAAATAGGTTCAAACCATTTACGATTGCAGGAGACATTTCAGTACCCTTTTTTGCGGAGCTATGAAAAATATCGCATTTTATCCACAATAAATAATTCTTATTTCATTTATCGCAATAAATAATTAAATTAAAACGTATGTCATTCACGTGCAATGCGAAATAATAAAATATCTATGAATTACTTCGGGAAAGAATAAATTTTACGGTGGGAGCAATTAAATTTAACGTTAAATATAATCGCTTTCAGTATAATTCGTTTGACATTTATATTGGGCATAAATTAATAATCATTTGGATAAACACATTTATTGCTATATTTAATGGGAAATATTTTTTTGAATTAATTCCTTCACTGATAACAAAAAATACGAGTATTTACTACGTAGAGCGTTCAGGGAAAATAGTTAAAGAATTTGCTTTATTTTAGTATGCACAATGAATTGCGAAATTTCTTAAAATAGGGAAGGAAATTTTGCGAAAACATTTTTTTAGCACTAGTTATTAAAGGTTTTCGTAAATATAATTTAGATGGAATTCTAACAGTGGATATTACGGATTTTAATTTTGTTTAATGTCATAAAAATTTTTCTTTGAGAGGCAGTTTTACTTTAGGGAAAAAACGTATTCATAACATGGCAAATACAGAGAATACGGAGTTTTATTGAATGCACAACCTCTCTCTCACTCCAGAAACTGCTGTACACATACTCAGTATTGCGATAGTGCATCGTATGCAAAAGTGTTTTAACTGATTGATGTAAAACCTAGCATTAAAAGCCATTTGCTTTATTCTCCAGATTATCAGATGATTAAAAGATTTTTCAAACTTCGATGTAGTTTTTGACCCCTAGGCTTTAGAAACAGTTTCATTATTTAATGACCAAAGTGCAAAAATTCTATGTAATCATACATTAATTTTCCTTTAATAATTAAAACGCTGATAATTAATCTAGAAATTAGATCAATTAATAAAATACATTCTGTAGCATACAAAATTCAAAGAATGTTTTGTTATTTTCAAACGAATGAGGCTCTAAACAAAACAAGTAAGAAAATTAATGATAATTGGCGTATGTTTTATTTTAGTCTCCCTTTCAGTATAAGTGGTTTTATTCGCAACAATTAAATAGTCACCTTGTATAGTCATTAGGAATTTATTTGGAAAGCAGGAGAAATGAAAAATAAAATGAGAAATGCCTTCGTCAGGACTCGAACCACGGACCTCTGGAATACTCGCCCAGCGTGCTGACCACTCCACCACGAACGCATGCGAATAGATGGGAAATATACTTTAGATATGCCCCCTTTTAAAGGGCGACTGGGGTTCAAGGGACCCAATCGCCAAATCCTGGTGGTGGAGAATTATCGTTTACCACCTTTTTAGTTCGGGCTCCGGTGTAGAGTCATTAGGTATTTATTTGGAAAGCAGGAGAGACGAAAAATAAGCAACGCCTTCGCCGGGACTCGAACCATGGACCTCTGGAATATGCGCCCAGCGTGCTGACCACTACACCGCGAAGGAGGTGGAAGAAATACCTTATAACCTTTGTTAACTTTAAAGATGGTAATGTCAGCGTTGAAATGGATTTCTCGTAGAATAGCTTTGCCTTTAAGATTCGAAACTAAAGTTTTAGTGTTGTGATTAACATTACGAGAGGACGAATAATAAATACTAATCCAATGACACAATAAATACTAGGCCAATTTTTGTAGGGATGGGTTTCCTTAGAGACATGTTCAACTGGTACTTAAATTGAATCGGCTAAGAATTTAGCAAAGAGGGTTATTTCACGGGAGTGTGAATTAATAATCGTAAAAACGAGAAAATTTTCTTTCGTATTGCTGCTTCCTTTAGGTCGAAATTGTTAAATTTCAAACCATGAACAATAACAGATAAGGGTGAAACCCCAGCTCACGTAGTCAGATCAACTCGAACCGTAACACCAATGGGTGGACAGTATATAAACTGGTTTCACAACCGTCATTATTATTTTGAGAAATTCTATAATCAGAAGTACTTGTTTTACGACGGTGCAGGATTGTAACGAAGTATCTTGTCGTATCATAATCAAATAATTATTTAATCAGTATCCATAAACGAAAGTCTCGTGATTGGGTGAAAAATATCCACAACTGATTAACGGTTACATGTCTGTAACAGCCTACGTAACGTAACGGTTAAAATATTTTAATTATTTGCGAAGGAAATTTTATCGTTAAAGTTGCAAAGGTTATTTTAAGTTTCTAACAGTTATGTTAATTTTTAAACATTCTTTACTGTCTATTCTTGTTTCCCCCTACTATTCCCTACCAGAATAATCGCATCGCATGTAAATGAAGTAGAAAGAGTATTTAAAGCAAGGTTTCGCTTACTTCAGCAGAAGAGCTTAGGAGTCCTTAGTGGCGAGTGTTTGCTGTTAGTCTACTTGATTGTTTAAAGCTAACTGCGCTGATACATGCCGGCTGGTATTCGCCGGTTAATTTAATTAAGGGCTAATTACGTTAGATAATTTTGTACAGCTTCGGCTCAGTTTAGTTTAGCATTAGATTAGTTTCTTATTTTCTTATCTTGAGTTAAAGCCCAAGTGGAGGCTTTTCTGTAAGCTCGAGAAAAGGGCCATCCGTGTACTTAGTTTGAGATAACAAAGGGGGAGCTTAACCCTTCTCTGGACTTTTCATTTACGTACTTGGACTCAGCGATAAGTCGCTACATAGTTCAACAAGATTTCTATTAAGTTCAGCATAGGCAAAGTAGTTAGAAACATTACAAAGTTAAAGAAAGACTGCTAGAATATCTCTAATGAGAAAATTAAATCGAAGCAGACTAGTGCCCTTTATGGCTACTGATCATCGGTACTGACGGTCGCTGTGCGCACTAAATTTAGGCATACTATTATATTAAAATTAAAAAGAAACACAGCGATACTTAACAAATTCGTTTGTCACCAGTGATTTAGAGACTGATGGTGCAGAATTGATCGTTTTGTATCTATCCCGTTAAAAAATGTAATTGATTTAGATAAATTTTAAAATTAAATTTGAGCTTTAGAACATCAGTGGCCATCAAAACATTTATTCTTGCTCACCAGGTGACCTACAGGTAGATGACAACTATTTCTCAACTAATGACCCACCGTCATGGAGCGATACTGATATTTTAGATGTATTCTTAATTAGAATTTAATCGAAGCAAGAATACTGGTACCGATCATGCCTGTAATCCTTGATAATTTTATTGGCGGTTAATGTGCAGGCCTTCGATGCAAGGCAATGCAGTAAATATAGTTTTTAATTAAAATAGAAAGTGAATGTTATCTTTGCCCATTAATGCAGTTATCAGCAAAGACTGCGAAGTTTGTCCCGGATTCATCACCAGTAATCTTTGATTATCGGTGTGGAGTGCTTCCGTTATGCTGCATTGCGCGTCTCCAAGTGGTCACTGGTGTTGGCTGCGTTTGTTAATGTAGCATACTACATAGAAATTGTGTTAAGAATACATAAAAACGTTGAAAGCATACAAACAATTATTTTAGGTTATTGTCCTCATTATGTGAGAATCTTCCTAGTGGCAAGAGTTTCTCTAGTCCAGGTTTAAGAACATCTTCAATTCTTGTCTTGTCTTAAACACGTTTCAAACTGAATTAGTCGCGCTGTCTTAATTTTTAGATTGTGATTTACGTCCTCTGATTCGTTATAGTTGAAACGATATCAGAAGAGAAACGGGATCATTGGTCCGTTAGCCTCCCTGTTAGTGTAATGTCAAGTGGAGCAGTAACTGAAAGAATTACCGAGTCTGCAATGCATCTCTGAACGATACTAATAAGCTTCATTATCTCACTATATCTAAAGAGAACGTGCAAATTACAAAACAGAAATCCTCACAGCAATCAGTTGGAGGAAATTCTGTACAAATATTTCTGATTCCTATGCCATCCTACATAAAACAGCATAAAACAAAGTTTTCTGTCCTAAGCAAATTTGTATACGGCTTGCAGCGTCAGATGATTTTGTAAGCCGTGGCCAAAACGCAACAAACGCCATTTTAAATGCAGTTTTCCCGAATGATGATCCACTTGAAGATACCCAAATCCAAAGCCTTATCCGACAGCAAACTACATTTCCATCAATATACAGTTATATCCCCTTTGCGGATAATTAGAAACCCCTTTAGAATGCTTCCAAACAATAAAGCCCGAGACCAGATGAGTTGGATTATCATATCATTAAAATTGTCTATAAAACATAGGCAGCCCACTTTCTGAAATATTTTAATAAGCTCATGCAATGAAGATCTCCTTTAAAGTCACATCTAACGCCAAATCTGTAAAAATAACTCATTGACAGATATCCACGCCTCTTATCTCAGGAGCTTATTTTAATATTCCGGAAAAAAGAAACGAAACCCGTATCATCAGTTTAATTTGCATATATTACACACTTTCATTCAATGGCTTTATTTCTAGCGGCAGTATTTATGCTCAGAACAAAATCTCTTGCCATTTAAGTAAATAAGCAGGTAAACTTTCCCTTACGATGAAGACAAAGCACTCTTAAAATGCCAGCTGTAATTAAAATTCAGACTGAGTATCAGATTTCGCAATTGATTTAGAGCGCCTTTTAATGTTTTGACGAATATACTCTACCAAAGCGATAATTCAAGGACGTGAAATACGAAAGCGAGATAATAAATTAGCTCCCCATTTGGACGGAAATTAAACTTTCAGATATCACCGCTGTTCATTTCCTACTTAGTTCACGTATGTAAATATAACGTTGACGTAAAATCTAATTCAGTTTCCTCTGTTTATAGTTCAATAGATAACAAATTCAAAGTAGCAAAGCAGCAATTTTTTTTATTCTTTCAAAGTAAAGGAATCTTCAAAAAGCTACAGTCTTTTATTTGCTTGCACATCGTAATTTCTTCGTTTAATTGCATCGAATTATCAGGTGCACGTTTAAGATATTTGGAAATGTAAATAGGAACTTTGATTCATTAACTATTGATTTTATACGTGTACATCTAACGGTAAAATTTCTTAAAATAGCGAGTTAAGAAAGCAGTTTCAAAACAGTAAGTAGAGAGAATAAGGAAGAAAAACCGTAATAAAAAACATAAAATTTAACATATTACGGGATTTTCATGGCTATCAAAGACTGATTAATAAAATAGTTACCCTGCTTTAGGTGTGTAAGTGTAATTTTAACCGAGAGCGGGATGAGCAAAATAACAATATTTTATGGAACGGAATTGTTTAACTTTGTAAACACATGAGGATTATCTGTCAAAGCTCCATTCCAGTTTTGCTCACTAGCAACCTAGGAAATAGAATTTAAGGTTTTTTGTGCCTTTACTTATTCTACCGCCAATCTTTCAGAGGACTGTCGGATAGACAGATTTTAAGTGGCTCCGTTTCTCATAAATATCCGTATTTTCTGCAGGACTCGAATCTAGGCCCCCAACGGCGTGTGCAGCTTACATATTGTTAGGAATTTGTAGACAAATAGATGATTTTAGTGCAATTATATGCGAAATTGTTGTATTTTTCTGTGTAATGTAACGGGAAAAAAATTTAAAGAGACAAGCTGTGCCATAAAAGTAAGAATGCAAATTTAACATTGAGTAAATGGGTATCTCGGTAATTTGGTGAGATATTATTGCCAAGCTGGCAAACGGTTTTGGCGACTTTGACACCAAATTTGGCGAAGCATCCCACAAAGTCACCAAACTTGGCGACCATTTGGCAACACTTTGTTCTGGTCCCTGTATCACTGTAATAGGTATTGTAATTGAGTAAATGTAATTGATCGCTATATTAACTGTAACCGTAATTGTACCCTCATACTGCAATCCAGTAATTTCGAGAAGCAGAAAGTGCTAGAAATGTCTCGGCGGCTGGGTGAAAACTATATAAGGCCGGGGACAGCATTTACTTCCAGTTGTTGTCAGCTGCTAGCTATGCGTGAGTTTGGAGTACTGAGATTTCTCCGGGTAGCTTTCCCTTTAGCTGCATTTTACATTACATTGTGCTTAACTTTCGTAGTAGTTTGAAGTGTAACTACTGATTGCACTCTGTGATATTGTGAAAATTTTGTGGAAAATTCCAGATCTCTGAAGTGTTTCTCTTGATAAAATAAATTTTATCACCCTCTCACTGGACCTGTGTGCATTGAATCTGTAACGAACCCGTACGCACGGAACAATATTTTAATATTTAAGATATGAATGTCGAAGAAGAAGAGTTTCTGCACAACGTCTTTACTAACGTTATCATGCATTATAATTTAAACGGTATCTCTGTCAGTCAGCTCTTGATGGTAATTTAACACTAATTACACCACGAAGCTAGTAAACGTAGTTACCACGAAGTTAATAAAGTAATATTAACGCCATTTAGGACATGTCTCTTATCTTCAAAAGGAAACTTTCTGTCTTAAGTAAGAGGGATTTAAGTCAGATCACTCTCGAAACTAATAGAGTTTTATTCAAAATCCACATCAGTCTAAAGTTACGAATACTTTCAGTTTTAAGTTTCACATCTGCATGTTTCTATTCTATTTGAAAAACTCTCATATAGATATTATTCATATCTATTTGTCTACAAATTGAATATAATAATCACATATTTAAATATTAAACAGTTGTGTATAATGCTTGATTGCATTAAGCATTGTTATCTAATATGCAATGGTAGTTTTGCGTTTTCATACAATGAATATTTTAGAATAAATTTACCTTCGAAGCATATTTTTATCCATCATAAAATTTTAAAACATAGTCGCCTTAACCCTATTTTTCGCTCTCGCTTCTTCTTAGTTTAAATAAATTTGATTTATGAAACGCCCTATAAAATTTCAAAATCACAGAATGCTTCTCAATATTCCCCAGCACTGCACGGTGTATGTTTCCTTTAAACTTTTCCCAGCTCCAATAAATCTTAAGAAGCGATCAGTCTCGCTGAAACTTTGAACAAAATGAATTTGGTTTAATCCAGTAAATCTTCCATTATTATGAGAGGTTTTAAAATAAATTCTAATTTGCGAAGGCAGATCTCGTCTTTCTTTATATCAATTCTAAGTTTATGACTTGGCAATAATTTTCCTGACATTCTTACGCAGAGGTAGTTCGCAAGTTAATTTTAAATTGAGGTATTGTTGTCTGTTTGTGCAGTTTGAAACTAAGTAGTTAGCCTGCTTTGGAAAAATATTCCGTTGTTCAAAGAATTATGAAAAACAAATAGATTGCATGATACTTATTATATATTAGAAATCCTCAAGCCACTCTGCAGTGCCACGCAAATAGCATTGCAGTGTTTTTTATTACTTTAAGATTTGAATGATGTATATCGATGTTTCCTAGAGTGTGGGTCAACAACAACAGTGGGGTTATATATATATATATTACACTAGTGACTATATTACGTGTACTGACTTACGCGTACTGATGCAATGATGTGGGAATGTTATTGCCTATATGTAGGGATATTGCTTTCGAGATACTGATACATAATGAACAGCAAACTTGGGGCTCAAAACAGATTAAATATTCACTTTTATTTCAAATGATTTGTAAATGATTTGTGGCCACAATTCACTTAGCACTCTTAATTGCGCCTGTTTCAAACATTTTGCATTTCTGATATTGTTCCAGTAAGAAGAGAAGCAGCTTCGGAGCGATAATAGAAAAAGAAGCAAAATGCGTAGTTATCCAGTATCAAAGCTGATTAAGAGAAAAAGTTTCGGTTTAAGTTTCGAATTACCCACTTTATCATCGTTATGTAAACGTCATATGATGTGGATTACTCCAGAAATGACGCAGTCCAGAAAACTTTTAAGCAGCTGCTGGTTTTAAAACACACAGGGGGAATATCCAAACTATAATAAAGACTGAAGGCGCTATTGCTAATTTAAGTTATAATTTTGATTTCCTTTTTTTATGTTATGTTAACAGAAGTACCCGATGCAGTTCAGTTAGAATGAGAGAAATGTATCTAGCAACAGAGAGAACAAACAACACGGCTATAATCCTTCTCTAATAACGATTCACAGTCATACATTTTTCAATCTGATGTGATACGGAACCAACATAAAAATTTCGATAGAAAAATAAGCTAATTCTCTCTCATTATACAACACGCAGTTTTTAATGATTTTCGTCTTTCTAATCAAATGATCGTAAAAGCTCAAGTTCCATCCAATATTTCACCTATATTCAATTTGAGTCTATTCAATGTGGCAAAAAAAATTATCAATAATTAATCAATAACGCGAATAAATAAACAAACACACAAACATACATTCTTCTTTACAGGTAGAGATTTTGTAAAATTTACAAATTTTTTATTAACAAACTCTACGGAAAGTAAGCAGTAGCAACACTTTTCGAAATAAAGCATTTTTATGTCCAACGCGCCACACTGTTGCCACTCGGAAAAATGGGTGCGAAAATTACCGCTTTCAGAGTTTTCAATTACTATTTCGGCTGATTAAAGTCGTACGAAGATGAGAATAGTCGAAATGGCTTCCCACGAATTTTTGGAATCGGGATGTATTTAATTTTTTAATGTATTTAATATTTGGCAAGGCTATTTTTATTTCATTGTAAAACTTGAAAAGTTTTTATTAACAAACTCTAGGATTTGAAAGCGAGCAGTGGCAACAACTTTCGAAATAAAACAGATTTTTCATCTCCAGCTTGCGAGACTGTTGCCACTCGGAAACATGAGGGCGAAAATTAACGTTTTTTCGAGTTTTTAATTATTATCTCTGATTTTCGTACTTTTTTTTGGAAACACGTGGACGTCGACCTTTTCCAGGACCCAGAGAAGAATTGTAGAAAGTTTGGTGACGATACCTATAGTAGTTACTGCGTTATTAGAGGACAAACCAATAGGCTTTCACCTTTTTATATATATAGATAGATAGATAGATAGATAGATATGATAAACTTGTCAAGGGAAAGTTGTTTTCAATCGACTTGATTTGAGGCTTCAAAACACTTTTCCCTTGACAAGTTCTGCTTGAAGCTTTAAATAAAAGAGATTAACAAATGATTTTGGAACTCATATGATTCCATTTTTCATGTTTTATATGCATTTTCGGTTCAAATATTGTTTATTTTTTAATATTTCTTTTTTGCAACGTGTCAGGACTGGGTGTTCTGTGCGTATTCTTGGCAAACATCTTAAAGTAACTCCTTAAAGTCCTTAAGTCCTGATCTGGAACAGGGAGCTGAAATCAGCTATGTTCTGGTGTAGATACTGTGCTGAAGTAGTATAATAACTGCACTTGGACGGGATTTAAAATCCTCTTTTATTAAATCAATATTATTTACAATTTATTTCCCGGATTATCGGGAGGGATACAGAAAGTAAAAGACCACACTTGGGCCTGAATTAACAATCAGATAAATTTAAACTAAAGCTAAATAGAAATTTAATTAATCTTTGCTCACAGAGCTAATCGCGGAGTTGGCCTGTAACTAAATGGTGCGTAGCAAGAATTACTAATACTAGCGCACTTGGATTTATTTCAATAAGCAATCACGTAGTAAGCACTATGGCTTATAATTTAGCTGCTAGCTGGTCAGGCGAACGTCGACCAGAATGACCGTGATCCGAGACTAAAAGCTCTCTCACGCTAAGAAGTTTCTACCACTTGTTTAAATAGTACTTGGCTCTACTTCAAATTAGCATAAGCTGAAAAAGCGCGCTTCTTCTGACGGGAAGTTGAAACATGAGAAGAGATAGAAAGACTTAAATTAAAATAAAACTTTGTTAGTTTAACTAAAACCTTACAAATGTATTTCGGAAAAAAGGGGATAGGTTGCATTCAGGTATTCTTACGGCTTTTTCTACGTATTTTAATCCTTTTCCTTTTTTTAATTCATATATACATACGTATATTAGATATACACTTGAAATTACTTATCAATTTATAATTATCACTAAATTGTTATAGTAATATAAATTTATATATCTTTACTTCACTATTACAATTATTCTTTCTTAGATATCTCTTTCCCCCCTCCATCGTTTTTAAGCTATCAATATATTTTATTTATCATTATTTCATTATAACACCATTCATTCATATAGCTTCTACGCAACTTTTTTTATTCTTTCTTCATAGGAATTATATGCATGTTGGCGGTAGTAAATCATAAATATAATTGCATGTAAGTAGGTTGTTTAGTTAAAAAGTTTGAAATCCTGCTCTGCATTATTTTAAAGACAAGATTTACGCTTTTCTGCTAAAATACAAAATAGCTTTGGAGCTACACCGCATAAAACGGAAGAGGCAGGTGCCCGAAAAACCATAAAAAATTTCGAAATGTTAGTTTGGTTTCAATTTTGAAATATGAAATATATAGTAGAAATTTTTAAAAAAGGAATCTGTATCAGTTTCGAAACAGATAGCGTTCGAAGTATCTTTGCCTAGTTATATTCAAGCCGAAAATGCTCATAAAAATTATCATTCGGATATTTTAGATTAAATTTACTTTAATGTGGATAAATTAAATTAATCACTAATGAAGTAAAATAAAGATATAAATTATTAAGAAGTGGCTATATTCAAGACAGATATGGATATATTATTTTAAGCTGCTCAGTTTATTATCGATGCAGATAGATTAAATCTGAAAAGTAAATTAAAAATTTTCCATTTTGCGAAACAGTTACATTCTGAGAGTTTGCTATGCGCAAGGATGCATGTAAGATTAATTAAATTTTTTCCATTTCGTGCAGTGCCAACATTTGCCGAAGCCTGCTTTCAGATATTATTCGTTTTTGTCGTCATCAGTTTCAGAGACGTAAAGGTGGCTTTTATTTGACAAGACAGGATATTATATATTAAAAGAAGGCGATAAACTCTTTCGAGGATAAAACATCACGTGAAATTAAAATTAAATTTAACAATAATATCAACAGAGTTAAGAAATCGAAGTCTATCAAATGACAACAGTGCAGCTAAATATTAATACCTATAAACATAGTCATCCATGTTAAACGGTAAAGAATGTTACTTAATCATCAAATATATAAATGTTATTTAGATAACACTTTAATAAAGAGAGATCAAGTGCTTACAGGAAAATAAATTAAGGAACAAGGCTAAATATGTTTTTAGTGAATATACACAGAAGTACAGACGTAAGCATACGTGAAAGGCTTTGCATATAAATATAACAATATATTTTGTAACAATATTTTTATAAAATAAAGGAACAGAACATAAACTACTATAAGCTTAATATTTTGAGGCATATAACCCGAATTTCGGGCACATGTCTACTCATGATCATTCTGACCATGAATGTAAATGCTCATGAGCGATTTTGATAGATGTTTCATTGTTGATGCATCACTCTGATGGAAAAGAATGATTTTTTATTATCATGTTATTCTTAGGACTATGCATGTTGCTATACATGAAATGTTTTTCATTGCTCTATCGTCTGAGAATTAATGTTTTTATCTTTATTCAGTGTAATAAAATTTAGATGCTTAATTTATTTGTAAGAAATTTAAATATTTCACGGAGTTCTGAATAATACTGTATCTAAATTTTGCCTTGGGAATGTAATATCTGCAGATATAAGAGCGTTATTGGGTAAAAAGTAGCATTTTTTAAAACTAAAAAATCAAAATAACTACTTAGTCAAAGTCAAAATTATTATTCATTGATATGTGTAAATACACTTTTATGTACGCTGCAGGGGGAAAATGAGACAGTTCCATATCTCCCGTTCTACTGGGCCGATCGACGAAATTCATTTTTCATGTCTCGAGAGCGCGACTTAGGATATATATTAGATTTATATATAGCATTGTTCTAATATAGGTATTTTGACACAAAATCGGGCTTTTTCTGAAATGACATGCCAATTTTTTTTCCATATTTCGATTCTATGACTCACATTACGCCTAAGTATTAAATTTTGTAAAATTTGGTGCGAGAAATTTAAAAATTTATCTTGGCGAATGCTTTTTCGTTTTCCCCAAGAATAATTCACTTGGCGAACTTCTTAATTTATAGCAACCTATTTTTCTTGCTTTTTTTTTTCACTGCGGACGAACGGAGAAAAAGTCATCGTTCATACTTTCATATAACTTTAACAAGGTGCGCAAACTACATTTGGTGTTATTATCGCTTACAACAAATATGCCAAATTTCAAAACACGCCAATATGTAAATTAACGTATATCTTAGAGAATTTTGAATAAAAAATGTAATTTTTTGCAGGTGTGCATAGAAATACATCTACTTTAAGATGATGTTAAAAGTTTTATAGGTTATAGTAAAAAATTGTTTCGAAAAATTTATAAAAATTATTTAAAAATACAAATTTTTAAAATAAATCGTAAAAAATGGCCGAATTTTATTTGGAATGAAAATAAATTTTGAAATGTGAAAGGATGAATCAAATAAGTTTAATAAAAAAAGATATTAACAAATATACATCAAATTCAATTAGGATTGAGGAGCTAAAATTTTGAGAGCTTATTTTTTAGCCCTACTCATACCTCTACTTAAAAATGATGTTAAACTTTTTATACAAAAATACAAAAAGATTTTCGAAAAATTTATAAAAATTATTTAAAAATACAAATTTAAAAAGTAAATCATAGAAAATGTGTGAGTTATATTTGGATTAAGCCCAAATTTTGAATTCTGGAAGAAGGAATGAAGTAAGTTTAACAAAAAAAAAACGAGGTTTATAAATATATATCAAATTCAATTAACATTGAGGAGCTATAATTCTGAGAGCTAATTTTTTAAAAACTACCCCTGCGATTTTTACAATACTTGGCAGTTTGGCATAATTTGAGTCGTAGAATCGAAATATGAAAAAACATTGGCACGTCATTTCGGAAAAAAATCCGATTTTCTGTCAAAATACCTATATTAGAACAATGCTATACATAAATGTAATACATATCCTAAGTCGCGCTGTCGAGACATGTAAAACGCAAGTTGAATTTCGTCAATCGACCCAGTAAAACGGAAGGCATAGAACTGCCCCCTCTTTTTTTTTTGCAGTGTACTTCAATAAATATACAGGAATAATATCATATAAATTTGTATTTATTATTTTACTCATGGCAATTTTGTAAACGATTTATTTTAATAAAGAACATTTAAAAACATACCCGAAATTCATTTTGAACAGATACTTTCTGCTGACCGCAATTCACCAACTGACGTTAATAATGCATCAAACATATTATGACAGCCGACATAATGCCTTGACATGAACTCTGCCATACAGGACTCCAACTGATGGCCAGCTCTACGCCTGTGCCACCTTTGTTCCACCTTTTATGGAAGACTGAAAATAGTAAACATATTAAATGCTTAACAAGTAAAGCAGACAAAATTTTCATAACTGCCCATGCGCAGATCGATAACCGTGGATCAGTGTTAGCCAACCTTTTTATACTTACCACCCATTTTAGAGGTGGTAAAATTTCCTTACCGCCCACCGGTTTCGCAGTAATTTAATTCAGAGTAAATGCAAAATAATTTTTTGAGTTAAATTTATTCATTTATTTATATTTATAAGAGACAAATTTATTTTCCGCGTAGCTAGGCGGTTGTCGCTACAGCGCATCTGATCTGCGCAACTGGCAGGATATTTAAGAGGAGAAATTACATTTTAGGTTATAAATTCTTCACGAATTTCATTCCGTGTACTCTACTAGGCAGTAATTATGCCTCGCATACAGGTGCGCAAACGATATGCGCAGATGTCAGAATTTGTGAGAGGTTGTATAGTTGTTCTTAGAAGCCGGTTGGCCTTATCGGCGAATAGCTCGACATTTGAGCAGGAACGATGCCACTATTAAACAATGCTGGCAGGAATGGGTGAACCATGGCCGCACACAGTGTCAAGAAGGAAGCGGTAGGCCTAGAGAAACGACAGAACGTGAAGACCGAGCAATCGTCAGAGCGGCACTCACAGCCCCAGATGCATCATTATCATCTATTGTACGTGCAACTAGTGCTTCAGTGACTGCAAGGACCATTCATATGACCTCTCACAGAAAGTGGGCTGTGGTCACGGCTCCCCTTGCGCCGACTACCATTGACCTCTGTACAACGTCAAGCCCGTTTGCAGTGGTATCGGGCTCATTCGCACTGGAATGTCACTGACTGGAGTTGAATTGTCTTCAGTGATGAATCCCGCTTTAAACTGAGCCCCGATGACCAGCGAAAGCGAGTCTGGAGACGCCCCGGACAGCGGTGTGATACCAAACTGACTCTCTTCCGGCAGACAGGCCGACAACGAAGAGTGATGGTCTGGGGTGCCATTTCATTTCGTAGTAGGACCCCTTTGGCTGCCATCCGTCGCAATCTTACAGCACAGCAGTACGTCGACGAAGTTCTAAGGCCCGTTGTGTTGCCCTTCATGTCACGCCACCCTGGGCTTACATTTCAGCAAGATTATGCCCGCCCCCACACTGCACACGTTTCTACTGCTTGCTGTAGTACATGCCGAACATTACCTTGGCCAGCAAGGTCGCCGGATCTCTCTACTATTGAGCACGTTTGGAGCATTATGGGCAGGGCCCTCCAACCAGCTCGGGATGTTGATGATCTAATGCGCCAGTTGGACAGAATTTGGCACTATATCCCTCAGGAGGACATCCGCAACCTCTATCCATTGATGCCAAGCCGAATAACTGCTTGCATAAGGGCCAGAGGTGGACAAACGCGTTACTGACTTTTTCACTTTTTGAAGCTCTGTCACTTCAATAAATCAACCAATTTTTCTCAAACTGTAATCATTTGTTTTTCTGTACATGTGCATCACTTCTACCGATTTTCGTCTCATTCAGATCACTCCTTCTTGGTGCGTCTTTTTTTTTTTTTATCTAATTGTGTATATATGAAAACAGGAGAGAGCTGCGCGCAGGAGAGCGGACTCTCATCATCTGATGGACAAAAGCCTCTACCGCCTACCTTTAAAGCTTACGTCATCCACTAGTAGGCAATAGGGACTAGGATTAACTACGTCTGGAGTAGAAGAATGAATTGCTTCTACGTATCAGCACCTATCTCTCTTCAAGGACAAACGCGCCTATTCCCCTTTTCCGTTAATGCGTCTGTAACGCAAAAGTACACAAAATGATATATACACCGATGATATGATGGTCATTGAAAAGTATAAAATGAACAAAAACGTTAAACATTTAGCAGCATGCCAATTTATCAATCCATCATCAAACGGTATTTAATATTTTTCTTTCTGATCTGTTTTATAGGAGTTCCTGACCGGTTTGTCTATGATGACGAGAGGTCCTACGGTGGATAAGTTAAAGTGGACTTTCAAACTGTACGATATAAATGGCGACGGTCGAATCACCAGGGAAGAGATGCGAGAGATCATTTCCTCTATTTATCTCATGTTGGGAAAATATACAGAACCCATGGTCAACGAAGATACTGCTACCGAACATGCGGACAAAGTCTTTAGGGTAAGACATTAATAATGTATTTGCATGGAATGTTTATCACATTTCAAACTATGCAACAATGAAGTGAACTTGTCATCCTAACAGACATCTGATATTAAATATTTTAGTAATAAGATAAATTTACTTTTAAATGTATTTAATTTGAGGTTTAAAATAGAATTCTAGAAACGCATTTAGAAAGGTTTTCTACATCTTCAACTTCAAAATAATAATACGATTATAAATCATTAATAGCAGACATCAAGACGTAAATGTGTCAGGACTGTGTGTTCTGTACATGTGCTTGGCAAACAGCTTAAAGTAACTCCTTAAAGTCCTTAAGTCCTGATCTGGAACAGGGAGCTGAAATCAGCTATGTTCTGGTGTAGATACTGTGCTGAAGAATAACTGCACTTGGACGGGATTTAAAATCCTCTTTTATTAAATCAATATTATTTACAATTTATTTCCCGGATTATCGGGAGGGATACAGAAAGTAAAAGACCACACTTGGGCCTGAATTAACAATCAGATAAATTATTACTAAAACTAAATAGAAATTTAATTAAACTTTGCTCACAGAGCTAATCGCGGAGTTGGCCTCTAACTAAATGGTGCGTAGCAAGAAATACTAATACTAGCGCACTTCAATTTATTTCAATAAGCAATCACGTAGTAAGCACTATGGCTTAGAATTTTAGCTGCTAGCTGGTCAGGCGAACGTCGAACAGAATGACCGTGATCTGAGACTAAAAGCTCTCTCACACTGAGAGGTTTCTA
>KK114952.1:288744-307151 GCA_000611955.2 Stegodyphus mimosarum
GAAACTGAGAAGATAGAAAGATTTAAATTAAAATAAAACTTTGTTAGTTTAACTAAAACCTTACAAATGTATCTATTATTATAATCATACTCTAGAATCTTAAAGTGTTCCAATTCTCATATGTAAAAAATCAAAATCCGAGAATTTTTCTTTCTGCAGTCTAGGCGTCAGTTTAATTTCCAAAGACCCGTCACTCTAAAGTTGTAATCTTATTTTATTTTTTAAATGTTAACCGGGAAGAACAAAGTTATACAAAAGCAATGATTAGCATGCTTAGTATATACATGATTAAACTTACAAACTTACATAATGTATTCAAGAGATGTGAAGAAATAAAATCCCGTTTGTAATCCGACTGCTCAATAAGCGCCACCTAGCGGACGCCGGGGAAAACACCGGCCTAAAAGACAATAGCTTTCAGCCAGTGTACTGGAATCAAGGACTAAGCATGATGTTCTGCCTCGAGATCTATTTTGTAACATAAATGTGCAATTCTAACGTCCTTAAGGGTAATGTTTTATTTTTCTTTTTACTTGTGTTTTCTTAATTAAAGATAATTAAAAGCCCAGGTGACTCTTTTGTGTATGGTAGTTTGGTTATACGTTGACATTATTTTTTGCATGACTTCATTCAGGAAATACGCTATTTCAAACTGCCATGTCTCATTTTTAGTCGACCAAATGAAGGGACTCTCGTGATTAACTATTGGTATTGTTCTATCTAGACTTCCAGACAAGACTCCCTTTTATGCGACTGTCTGAAATCAATTGCGTTCTAACGAGCTTTTCAGCACCTGAGGAATTCATTATACTCGTTCAATTAACTTTCAATGAAATTCGGATAATGCCAAACATATTTGAACATGTCAAATAGCCCATAATCTGTCGGTGCAATAGCGTTCGAATTGCTATCAGTGGCTTATGATTTTAGTAAACCATACGGTGTTTATAGACCCACGACTACGTCAAAATGTTCCTTCATTCGCCTAGCGGTAGAGTTGCTGTACACTGATAGTTCAGCCCAGGTTCGATTACAGGCGAGTGGGCTGGATGTATGCGCGTGTTCTTGGATTTTTATATGTGTAACGTGAATCCAAGTCAGTTTCCTTTAGAATTTTGTTCACAAAAGCAAAAAATAAGATAAAATACTTTTGCATAAGTTCTCCTTATGCAAATAGCCCTCGAACACTTTGGCATAATTGAATACACCAAGACAATCCTTCATTTGGATCTTGGAAGTCATAAATCTTCTGAAAGAGACAATGTACCACGTATTTATCCTTTTAACCTCCCGAATACACATTTAATGCCTACTTATTCTGTAACACCGTGGTTACGTTTGTAGGTTTCACTTAGTTATTTAACCTATTATTTAAATTTTTGTTATCTTTCCTGAAATCCTCAATTTCCCCTCGCATTTCCTTTCCAGAATGCAAATTTAAAATTAAGTGAAGTGAGTATTTAAACGGGTGAATCTCGGAGTTTATTCAGAGCGTGTTTTTGCTAGCCAGAACACGTTTCTTTTCTAACCTTGCTATTAACGCTAATACGCCCCTTGGCCATTTTCAATAATTGCCACGCCTGCTAGGTTTGTCGAGTCAACCTACGTTAGCCGTAATTTAACGTGCTAATCCAGCACTATCGTTTTTAGAGTTGAATTTGATTTATGTAGTAGCGTTTAAATACCAACGGAAGTTGTCGCTGTTATTGTAAAGCACGAAGTACGTGCATTTCTGTTCACAGTTGAAATTTAATAAAGGGTTATTTTTCACTCTTTTTCTGTGCTGGTATTACTTCATGCCTGTGCGAGAATTCGCCGGGTCCATTAGTAGGATCTAGATTAGTTTATGTGGCCTAAGAGGACTAGATCTTAAATGTTGTTGATGTCTTGTCCATGAATTTTATGGAAGAATGGTTGCGAGAGCACCAAGAAGGTTAGACTTCTACATCCACCCCAGTTTTGAAGAAGAGCATCCCGGGGGTAGTCCGAGAGTCTTCCACCCCTCTACCCTACCACCAAACTACATCAGAGGACTTTCAGCTCGCTATATATTTAGAGTGCCTCCATGCCGTAGGGACACTGCATTTACACACATGCAGGCCTTCTTCGGGATTCGAACCCGGCCCCTTCGGAACCGAAGCAAGCTTCCCTAACCACTATACCGTCTGGTCGGCTATACCCTAGATATAAAATTACTGAAGAGAACTAATCCAAGTTCGTGTGTTAGCAAGAATAGAAATAAGGTTACAGTATTCTCTTAGAGAATTTTAAAGATGGAAGCTGACAGGAGTATCATTCGGAGCGTCTAGAATACAAAATAGGAATTTATATTGTAGGAATTTCATAAAATAGAAATTTGGAACAAAATAAAGAATTCAAACTTATCAGCTTTCATAATAATCATTGCTCATGGTAATGCTTTAAAATGTGGACATGGATAAATGCGAACGGTAATATATATTTCCTCATTTAAATGCTGCAAGATTTGATGCTTTTTTATGCTCAATTCCTAGTCATGGAAAATATAATTAATGTCAGGCTTCATGCCGTTTCGCACAGCAATATTTGAAAGTGCGTAAAGAAGCGTCCATTCTAAGAAGCAGTTTTATTTCTAGTAAATTACTTTATTAATCTGGTAATAAAAGCACGCTTTTATTATCTTTTACCACATCATACGTCTTTTAAATCATTTCCATGAAGATGTCTGGAATAATCAGCTTCGTACGTCATTGTTAGAAGCTTTACAAACTTTTCGACTAAACAAGGCAAGACAAGGCTCTAAAACTTCTTATAACTTATTCTGCTAACAATATCTAGAATTATCTACTTTACGGTCGAATTGTGAAACATAAAACCTATATGCATATTTGGTAGCTGGACGAGTTGGGCCGTAAATCAGGGCACCTTCTCATTAATAAATATAATGGTATTTTAGCTAAAATCTGTGATAAGCTTGAGCATAAAATCACTTCCAGGGCTGTAAAATTGGATTTACCTAAGATGGAAATATGGGCTCACAAATCTTTCATTTAAAATGTGAGATGGTTATGAAGTATTTTACTATTTTTCAATTAATCCGCGTCGGTTAAAATATTTTAAAGCTTTATTTTGAAGCTAAAAAATTTAGAAATTTATGTAATTTTTAAAAGCTACATAAATAAAAAAATTATATAATTTTTAAAAACGGTGAAGCTAAATCAGATGTAAGAAATTATTAATTTTCAATAAAAGTGGAGAATAAATTGAAAATCTTAAAAATTATCTTATTAGCTGCTAGGAAATAAAAACCTCACTAATTTGCAATACTGCTTTTGAATAGCTGAGTATCCTTTCCCAGATTCCCAGACTTGTCTTTGTTATGAGCGTAGTAATACAAGTAGTAAAGAGCATTCATATTAATTTTAGTATGTTTTGTTTTTTGTTACATAAAACGTCAACAGTTTTTTTCCCTTGCACTGGAATTTAAAAACAAATTGCTCAAGACTTTATTTCTTTAGATATAGATCTTAGATATAGACATCCAATGGTAGGATTTCTTAAAGGAAAAAAAAATAATAATAATTTTTATGAAAACAGTTTCAACACTGTGAGTTGAAGAGTTCTGAAGAGAAACGAAATCTAATTTTTACTTCCTTGTACAAAGTAAAGTAAGTATTTTAATCACGAAAAATTCGGGGTACCATATTTCGACGAAAATATCCATTTTGACTACTGTCGAATACAATTTAACGATGTTTTTGCGTGACCTTCTGTCCTTACATTTGTACGTAAGGACAGAAAAAAGGATTCCTTTTCCACAAACGAATTAAAAAACTTATTAATGTGGATTCAGAAGAGATTTTTTCCTGGTGTCTGTATGTACGTATGTATATATCTCTCATAACAAAAAACCGAGTAGCGTTAGAACGTTGAAATTTTGATTTTTAATTCTTATATGTTAGAAAATTGCTCATTTTTTGCTTTAAAATGATTGAATTATGTTGTTCTTATCTTCCGGTTAGGGTTTTTATGGCTTTAGTTAATCTGCATGCAATAGTTGTAGAATTATGAACAATTTAAAAGTTGTTTATGCACGGCTAAGCCTAACATTTTATACCATAGCAGCCGTATTTGTTTACATTTGAAACTTAGCAGAATAGTGGATTAAGTATTTCTGCACCTTTAGTGTATTTTTGCCGAGTGAGATCACAAGGAAACTTAATTTTGTACACCGAAAATTCTGCCCTCTAGCCTGATGGCCGAATTGTCTGTTTTTGAGTGGGAACTGTAATTTTAATCGCAAATTTTTTTTACATTATTTTAACTCCTGTGTTTTATGTTTTCCATAATTTTCCAATTTTAATGAAAATATTCTGAGTTTTTATGTATTTTTGCCTTGCCCCGAAATGTTAACTAAATTAATTGAATGAGAAATATATCTCTAATGGAATTGGATAAAATAGAGTTAAATGAAATAGAGGAAAAATGGCGCATAATTTAATATTCCGTACAAGGAAGTCATGTGGTGTGCACATCAGATTTTTACATTGTATGATACCTTTTATTGAATAAATGCCTTATTACAAATACCTCTTATTGAAAAATTTATTACGTTTCAATTAGTTAAAAGCATAGATTAAAGGACAAATTAGTAAAGATATACTTGATCAATATTTTCAAGAGGCAAGCTTCAGATTTAATAACGAATCTTAATTTGCCTCTTATGAGACCGTTCATCACCAAAATTAGCAAGATTTGTTTCGTAATTGCCTTGCTTCTTAAATGTATTCTATACGTATAGACATAACTCGGTGATGGGCAGGCAACAACGATATTTCTTAGTGTTAAAGAGTTTAGTAAAGCATTTCATAAGCATTTTTCTGAAGAATTATATCAAAAATAATAAATTAAAACTTTTTAAAATTTTTTGTTATCCCGATGCACCAAAGGAATTTCTAAATAAAATAGTTAACAATCAAAACATATGAACATTAGTAAGGTGTTCGACAGTAGTCAAAATGGATATTTTCGTCGAAATATGGTACCCCGAATTTTTCGTGATTAAAATACTTACTTTACTTTGTACAAGGAAGTAAAAATTAGATTTCGTTTCTCTTCAGAACTCTTCAACTCACAGTGTTGAAACTGTTTTCATAAAAATTATTATTATTTTTTTTTCCTTTAAGAAATCCTACCATTGGATGTCCATATCTAAGATCTATATCTAAAGAAATAAAGTCTTGAGCAATTTGTTTTTAAATTCCAGTGCAAGGGAAAAAAACTGTTGACGTTTTATGTAACAAAAACAAAACATACTAAAACTAATATGAATGCTCTTTACTACTTGTATTATTATGCTCAAAAATTCATAAACGTGTTAGATTATGTCAAATATTTTAACAGAACTTTCGTGCGATATGAATCAAAATCAATAAAATTTAATTTTCTAACATATTTTCCTTCCGTAATATATAGCGAAGACGGCTGTATAAATTTATAATTTCGGATTTCGGTAACTGTAAAATTCCTTTGGATTGTTCTTATGTCTGAGAAAATACGTATATTAATTTATGAGCCTGAAAACGTTTCCTTGATGATGGCAATATTTAGTTAAAATAATGTTAGATCTTCGTTTTACACTTCTCGGACAAAGTAGTGAGAAAACCTTAGATTATTGACTTACCCAGCCTATTTCTTTGTAGTTATTTTAAGATACAGACCGCGAATGTTAACCATTATTAAATGTTTGCTATTGTCAACTGGTGCATATTTACCTCACTTCTAGATTGAAAGTTGTAAGCCAGAAACTTGATTCTTTGACAAAAACATGTGATCGCTCATGAGGTTTTCAAAACGAAAGAAGCCGTATTTTTCCTTCTGCATAATTAATTGATTAAAGCAAAACATTCTAAAGCTGTTTAAATATATGATTGTTTTTATAAAAGACTTTCTAAATTGATTCGTATATTCGTACACATGGAAAAATCCTGAAACCTCCAACGTGTTCGCCAATATTTGAAGCCTAGTCTAACTACTATTTTTTCTCAATCTTATTCACTTGGCCAAATTTTTGTTAGACAGTAGGAAGTGAATGTTAAGATGCGTTGGAATCTGGAAATTGTAGTTCTGAAACGCGTTACTTTTAATTTATAATTTAAAAAGTAAAGATTTGACATTTTTTTCGGACTTGGTAGGAAATTTACAAATAATTGCCTCAATTTATTCTTAAAATGAACAAAAATGTATCGAAAGATGATGGGCGCTGCTACAGCAAAAATGTTTTCAGATTATACTCCAAACGTTGCTAAAAATCAGCTTATAATCAATTATTACAGAAAAAAGGGCGTTATGAAGAAAACCGGAGTGGTAGTTCTAGCGAAACTGATTGCATTTATTAACCCAAATATTAGTTAATCTGAAAATAATGTTTTTGCATTTAGAAAACACCAATTCCAAAAATATATTACTATTTCCATAATTTCGTAAATCTGTAAAACTATACAATTTGTTGACATTAACCGCTTTAGATTGGGATTTGTTAGAAAATCCGATTTTTATTCGCATTAAATCCGCTAAAACATTCTTTCGTTTGGAAACTGGGAAGGGCTTTCTATTCCTGAACTGTTGACATATCGTCAATAGTCATTCTTCTGATAAGTATAACGTAAAAAGCTCTTTTCCAGTCAATATCTTTCCAGGAATATAATCTGTCAGAAATATAAGAATAGCATGGCTATAGCCAGAAACATATTTCTTAAAATCATGGATCTTGAATCTCTGGCTAAGAAATGTCTGGTAGTACTTGCGACATAAAAAGCTAAGATAATGAAGTTAGAGCGAGCGTAAGATTGAAGTGAGTACTTCGACAAAAATGTATTAAAATAATATAATCAGCACACTTCTACTCAAAGAGAAGTAATAACTTTTTGTTCAAGTAATTGTTAAATTAAGTCAGACAGAATCTTACAAAAGAAAAGGAGATTATTTGAATGGGTAATCATAATTAGCGGATATGGTACATTGATAGTATCAACCTAAAATTGAGCTTATGCGAGACGAAGATTTCCTTAATTATGTACTAAATGCCTTCCCTTTCAAATCTAATATACATATTTGACGCATAATGAGATGGGACTGATTCTTCGACTCAATGTAAGTTGAGAATTTTCCTGCGATCCCGGTTCCCTATACATACGCTAATGGCTGACCTCATTAATTCTGTAGCTTTACAAAAGATTAATTATACTGAGTTTGAAACAGTAACTGAATGAGTTAAAATCTCTAGAACAGATTATGTTGGTATAATCTTTAGGTGTTTTGCATATGACAAAAGGGATATGTTCTAAAGTTTATGAACAGTGATTGAGAATTTTTAAGCCATTTCAGTTACAATAAGTTTCTTATGGATAGATATAATTTATGTTTATTTTTTAGTATTTTACTATTTACCGTTGTTTGCACAATCTGTCCAAAAACGGGCGTAACATTGAATAAAATGATATCTTGGGGTATTTATTGCATCATAAATAAAAAAACACAGTGAAAAATAACTTTGCGTAATCTTAAAAACAAGTCTAGTAATGAAATCCTAGGGCTTTTGTTTTCAGGAATGAGCACCTCAGGCAGAAACAAGCACTCATTTGATTTTAAATGTGATAACTCTTTTCCTTTTTTCGATTACTAGTTTGGCCCCACATTTTCACTGTGCTCAATCATTTCCATGAAAAACTGCGAACTTTTATTGTGCATTACGCATTTATCCTCCATTTGTGCTAGTACAAAAAACTAATTTAATATTCTGAAAGGTATTGCTGTTTCTTGTAGTTATATTTTAACTATTATTGGAATCGCATGTAAGAAACGTTCAAGACATTTATCTAAGGATGTCTAAGACATCCAAGGATATTTCAGTTCCTTCCATTTGTCCGCCATTCATTCCTAAACTCTCTTTTCTGTGAATTTCAAAACTATAATTTTCATGCATTCTTTAAACTTGTCAATAAAATCAAGTTCTTTCTCTTAAAAGAGGAAGAGTCGGAATGTCATTCTTGTGGCATTCATAAAATTTCTTGCGAATGCTTTGCGTATTTAAGACAAGTATGCGGATAATTAAGACTAAAGGTAAGTGAAACGTGTTCTTTTTGTTAACAGAGGAGAGAGAAAAAAATTTTGTAGCAAAATTCTCTTCATATAATTTTTTTGCTGAGAACTTTAAATCCCAGTTTTGGGAAGGCAAAATTATTGATTGCTCTAATCCTTCTCAGTTTGAGATTAATGAATGCTTTCGAAATTTGCAGTCATAACGATCTCAACAATCTCAGAATGATGTACCGTTTCTTCGGAGGCGCATAAGTATTTCTTCTCAGTCTCATCTCTTTTACCAAGCCCGCCACCTTCGGCGTGAGGAATAGAATTTATACTGTGTTCAGCACTTTCCAAGCTTGTAGAGTCTCACCTTTTTTAGTAGCATAAACTGGTAAACTCTAGAAAGACTGCAGAAAAATACTCTTCTTATCTTAAAACTGCAGACAGACAAAATCACAACAAAGGTGCAAGTAGCCCTTTTATTTTAACACAAGAATTAGCAATATCCCAACTTGGGTTTACACAAGCCAAGCACTTCTGGCTTAACAAAAATAAGTAATGCTGAACTGACTCAAATGCGATAGATTAGCCTAACGGCTTACAGAATATTTTAAAGCTCAGAAAGGCTCTGGTTTGTAGAAATCGGCAAAACAAACCAAATGGCTAGAAGCACTCAACATCACAGAATCAAATCCCTGATAATCCCGCATGACGTGACCTGGACTAGGCAAACACCCTCTAACACTAACTTCCGAAACGTTTGCTTATATAGCACTTCTTTCTACCTCAATCTGAACAAACGATTGCTATCTCATTTGCATTCTGGCATGAAAAGCTAGAGTGAAAGGAAAGTTTTTCTTCTTAAAATTAACCATTAGTTAAAAATAAATCGATAAACCTCACAAGCTAAACAATGAACTGAAGTGACAAAGGTTTTCGTTGTTCCTTATCGGTGCGGTTTCAGGATTAAAAGGGAAAATATTACTGGAATTTTCTGAGAAAAAACCCTTTAAAATGCTTCAATGATCACCTTCTAAAATTTCATAGCCATCTCTTCTAGGATAATTCAGAAAGTCTTCTAATTTAGGGACATTTCAAGAAATGCCGACAGGCTAGGGATAAAGTACCCCACCAAAGCTTGAAAGATTTTTTTGCAGATAGCTCCGATTACATTCAAGTTGCTCATAAAATTCCACCATTGACATATACATAATTTTGCATACCACGATAATATGTAATTAATATAAAATTGCTACCAGCAAATTTAAAAATTTAAAAGGAAAACAGTGGAATTATAAAAAAAACGCAAAACAGATAATAAATAAATGAATAAAACGCAAAAAAAGAAATCAAGGCAAAAGGGAAACATGCCTGAGTAAAACATAAAATTAGCGAAGCATTACGCCAGCCTTGTGTTTGGCTTAGGGTTTAGTCAATAGAATTAACTTCGAAGGCAAAGAGGTGCAGGAAACTCTTCATCAGGAGCAATGAAATCTACAGCGAAGAAAAAGCTTGGGTTGTATTTACTCCTAAAAGGAATAAAGTGGACAAGAAGGTAGCGCCATCTATCGGCAGAAATAATAAAGAAAGTAGAATAATTACTAGAATTTTAAAAGCGTTGGAAAGCACTGGACTGAATTAGCGTCGTTAACTAAACAAGATAAATATTTGTGAATCTTAAAAGGTTTAAGGCAATTCAGTCCATCAATAGAAGAGGCTTTCTGAATAACTTTTCCATAGTCAAAATTATGATTAAATTTTCAACTATGATTAGCTATCGAAGACTTGTTGATTTCGCCTTTTCTGACATCTTTCTGGCAACGAAACTCTGACGCCATTTCTGTCTGGCCGACATATCTCAAAGCACACTCGTAAGATATGCCATAAATTACCCAAGAATCAAGGTCATAAGTGGAAGCATTAAAGAGTCGAACCATGGATTTTATTGATGGACGAGAAAGTGACTTGAAAATTTCACTTCTGTAGAATACGCACAAATTTGTACTGACAGAATGATGAAGTGGAAGCACAACGAGGTCATTAATAATATTTCTATCAGCTCAGTTTCTTTTTTGATGGCAACATGAAATTTGTATAAGCTTTAAGAACGATCATTGGAGAAAATCCCAAGTTGTGGCACCACTGACCTAGAATTTTCTCCTATCTCAGTTGAAAGGTCAGTATTTCTCAAATAATTGAATTCATTAGTGAGCAAAGATTCTGAGGAAAAAAACTTTGAGAGCGCGAAATGTATAGTAGTAAAAAGATCTTTTTTTTGTTTACTCCGTGATATGACTTAGCATGGGAATGCAAACAAACAAAAACGCATTTACGGTATACAGTAGGTGCTGAAATCAGATTCATTGTGGATTTATAAGAATATAATGGAAGGGAAGGGTATTGTCAGATTCAGTTTTAAAAGTGAACTAGATGTCTGGAAAAAATCGAATTTGTGACATAAAATCTGGGATAAATCCTCTTTACTGCCATCAAAAAGCCGAAAGAGTCGTCAATGTAAGAGAATCCGGAGACGAAAAGGTTGTTTCTCAAATAATCTGACCTCACAACAGTGCATATAAATGTTAGCAAGTACAGGACTGAGAGGATTTCCCATATACTTCAGTTTGGCAATAACATTCATGTTGGAAAAAAATGTCGATTTGACTGATAGGGACTTTAGTAAGAGGAATCAGTTCTTCAATATCAGCATGTATAAAACAGAGTTCTCGAAGCCTGGTTTCAAGACTAGTGTTTTTCGAACCCTAACATTAGGAAACAGCTATTTAACGTCAAAAGAAACCAAAAAAGAGCGCAGGGGGGAATTTGTTGAAATTTATCAACGACCTCAAAAGAATTTTTTACAGTGTAAATCTTGCTAGAAAGTAAAGGAGAAAATATTAAAATTAAATATTTGATCAAAGGATATGCTGTCGTTTCTAAGATGGAAATTACAGGTCGAAAAGAAATTTCAATTTTGTCGACGAATGTCTTGGAATCGAGCAGTATGGTCTTTCATTTATCAGTTTCGTAACTTCATCAATGTTGGTAGATAGGTATAAGTGCCAATGCACCCGGTATTTACCATCAGTGTATGTATGTGTGTCTATCACAACGATCTGTTCACCCTTATAGCTCTGGAAATTTTACTGCTAGAATGAGTTTCATGGAGAAAATGATTAGAATTTATTGGAATGAGCTTTGGAAGATATAATGTTAGGATTAGAATGAGACCTTCCTTTTTGTTGGTTAATAATCGAAATAAACGATTTGTTATTAAAACTCACATTATGAGTAATTAAGTTGCGGCTTGTATCCTTCTGTATTTCTGACAGTTTAGCGAATTTAAACGGTCTTTCAATAAAGGCAGTGATTTGAGGAACTAAAGGTTTAGATGGTTTTGGAAAAGTTATATTTTAATACTGATTTAATAATATCATCTGATACTCCTAACGATTAGACTTGGTTGTATTTATCTGGAAATCGATAGCGACTTGATTAAAATCTACGAAAAACACAAGATTGTTGCTTTCCTATTTTTATGATTTACTTTGGCGTGTTTCTCTTCTGTTTTGATTTTTGCTACTAACCGGCATTTTCGAGAAAGTTCTTCCAGATTGAATCTTTTGCCCACTTGCGCCATTTTGGTTTTGCTTTGTCATTCCATGTATAAGGGTCGTTCAAATGAAAGTGGTACTACAATCGGTTTGGGAAATGGTTTAATGATATTAATATAAATTAGAATACAAAAGAAAGAATTAATACAGACGTAACAGATAGGCTAGACAAAATCGCCTTGTAGGTTGAAACAAGTGTCGCAGCGGTCAGCGAGACATTGGATACTCTGGATCAAAGTTATGGCCCCATGTTTCATCAGCGGCAATGATTCTTGAAAGTAATTGGCTCCTTATTTCGTGGTACCGCATAAGATGTTGCATGGAAACAGGCATGCGATGAATCTTCTGCTCCTCTATTAAATGTTTTGTCCCACAAACCTTGAGGTATCGCAACCTTTCACGCAGTATTGTGTGTACACTTCCCATGCTCATAGACATTTCCTCCGCTATTTCGCGAGTGGTGATTCACCGATTCATTTTCACAAGACAGTCCACGTCTGCAACTGCTTCTTGGGTCCTTTATTCTGATTATTTATAACAGATTTATTATCGACTTTATTCTGATTTATTATTATAAACGAGTCCTTTATTCTGTCCATACGTACCAACATCTTGCAAAAAAAAAATTCCAAATGAATTTGGTAACGGTCAAAATGCATATTTCCGTTGAAATATGATACCCGAAGTTTTTCGCAGTTTCAATACTTCCTTTATTTTTCACTTGGAAGTAAAAAGAAATATTCAATAAAATGCAAACAAATATTTGCTTGCACTTACAACAATACATAAATATAAATAAAATTAAATTTACAATTTAGATCAACTAAATATGAAGCAATAAAATAAATATGCAAGAATTATATCAGAAATACTTTTTATTTTTCTTTTCAATATCAAAACTCGAAAGCCCTGAATTATGTAAGAATTTAACAGATTATTAATTATTATTATTATTTCAAGCTATTCTTTATTAAAAATGTTTGTTATATTTTTGTTTATGATTTTATTTATTTTGTGCGTATTGCATATTCAGTTTTTTTTTTCATACTGATAATACTCCTAGCTTATATTTATTATTTTATGTTATTTACAAATGCCTTATTTTAAAATTCCACTCACAGTTATTTCGGGCACTTAGAGATAAGCACACTTTTAACTGGCTTCAGGCATTTAAATTGGGCTCTTAACGTATTTATGACTCTAAAGAAAAACTTTAAAAAAATGATTTATAAACCGATCCAACCCAGTTTAGCGTTTAGGTTTTTATTTTGTGCTAACAAGGAAAGAAATGCATCCCTCTAGTGGCCTTCCATAAATTTTAATTAAGAAAAACGGAAAAAAATTCACACTGAAAGAATATTTAGTAGAAAAGAATATTTTTAATAAAATGATGGATTAGCTTTCTTTCTATTATTAGAGAATGAATTTTTCCCTACGTAAAAAAATTATTCCTGGGGGTTTGCAGGAAAGAGAAAAAAATGAAACAAAATCCATTTCCGGTAAAGGCGTGTTTCATGGAGATAGACAATAATTATGATAGCTTAGACTTCTTAATCCCTAGAGACGTTTTTTAGTTCTTTGTTTGCTTCAAATTCAGCGTTTAATATGCCATAAAAAATCTGATCCAAAACGCAAAAAATGAGTTTTCCTCATTTCGGAAATTAATGTGATTTGATCATGTTTATGGCTGAGCATCAACAATTTCTAGTCATTCAAATTTCTTTCGCGCTATTTTTCTTCTTTGTGTTAATTCTGTCTTGATTGTGAAGAGTTAGCGTAAATGATTCATTCGTTTTGAAAAGGTTCTATTTGCAAACTTATTTTACATACACACGTGAAAGATATATGAAAAGAATCACAAACTCACAAAGTTTATACACCCTCTACAAATATTGCCCCTTTGGTGACACGACACACGTCTAGACGATAATCGAGCTCGTTCCATACATTTTGTAGTATTGTTCTCTAGATGTTTGCCCTGCTAATTGACCAGATGTTCGGAATACCACAAAAAAAACCGTGTGGAAGATTTTGCGTCAACGGTTGCGCTTCAAACTGTACCATGTGTAGCTCTTGCAACAATTAAAGCCGCAGGATTACGGCCGTCGAGTTTTTTGTGTCAACATTGGAGGACAAAGATTTCGCCACCAAGATGGTATTCAGCATTGAAGCAACGTGCGTGAGTGAGTGCGTGCGCGCGTGCGCGTGTGCGTATGTGTGTGTGTTCTGCCGCTATAAAAGACTCTCATGAATGTCTCAGTAGTTGAACTCGAAACATGTTTTCAGCTCCATAGTTGGAGACGTTATCTCGAGACCAAAGATGAAGCAGTATCGGGCCTCACTCAAGCAGAGCAGGAAGAACATCAGTCACCGCTTATGATACCATCTATTGAAAAACATCGCCAACAACAGTTCCCCCCCTCTCTGTCAAATAAAGTTGACAATGCTAAACGAAATAGGTTGCACAGCAATAACGCTTTCGCCTTAAAGCCGATGCTGACATCAATTTATGTGTGTTGAAATTTGGATATTGTTATATAATTATAAATGATTTCTTATATTGTAGGGGCAACTAATATATATCCTAGCTGCCTAATATAATACCTAACTGCAGTAAAGCTACACTTTTACCTCTTGGTGCAAAATTTGTGATTAAATGTTTTCGCGTGTAAGACAAAATTCTTGACTAAGATGAAAGATTTGTTTTGTTTTAAATTTTATACTTTAAACAATTTTGTTTTACCAAGTTAATCTTCAAGCTACGTAAAATGTGAGCTTTAATTACGGACTCACTTTACTACAGGTAAATAATAATTCCTAAACAAAACTATAAAAATTATCGATTAAAATATGTTACTTCGAAATCTTCAAATCAGAAGTCATCTAACAAACATTGCAAAAAAATAATGAAGCACGAGAAATTTTTCAAACTCTCTTTAACTAATGGTATGTAATAATTATTGCAAAATATTCGGATAATGTGTAGAGTCATTAGGTTTGTTGAACTAGGAAGCATGAAAAAAGAGGCCATCATCTCGCTGGGATTAGAACTCCGGACTTTTAGCATGCTAGCCGGACGTGATTTCCGGTTGCAGCAAGAAGGCACGCGGTAAGCAGGGAGAAATATTTTGCACTTTTTCCACTTAAAGCGCCAAATCCAGTGGTGATGAATTATCTTCCACCGCATTTTATTTCGGATAGCACAGCGAAACTATAATTCTATTAAAAAATATTCTTGATAAAAAATGTAATTGCATGATTAAATATTGCTAAAATAATGTAGTTGCATAAAAAAAGCACGGGAAAATATTCAGCCTTCCGGTTCTCCTCAGGAAATCAAATGTAGGACAGTACTACTAACAGTCGCAATTTTGCCACTTTATTCCTAATAGAAAGCTTTTTTAAAGGAAGTTCGTCCTGGAAATATAGTATCTATTCAGTGGCTTCATTTTTGGATACTTTTGACAAGTCATCAATGTCATTGTTCAATGGTCACTTTTGACAAGCATCGAAAAGGTTCTGAAGCACAGATTGAACAGTGTCTGAACTTTAATTTGTGCAGTTATTTAGGTCATGTCAAAGCTGAGGTAGCAAAATTATCGCTGTACACGAAACTACACATGCGATGACATTGATTGAAAGTTTTATGGTAACTGCAATGAGGACAATCAGTTTAATGACTAGAGAAACCTTTGTTCATATCCAAAACTTCATTGAGGAAGTTCGGTAATTAATTACGTATGTGCATTTTATTTCATTGATGTTTCATAATATAATAGAACCTCCTGTTAGGGAGTATTCGCGTTTCCAACGTAAAGCAATTGTGTCCTTCTTCGGAGGAAAGGAGGCTTAGAAAATGATAATTAATGCAGAGCCACGCTTAGTAGAGTGGTACTAATGGAAATTCGACTGAAACTAAGAGTTGTTTAAGATGAGCTGAATAAGCATTTACTGCATAATAATATGGTTCCTAAAAATTAAATATTTAATCACAAGGTAAAGATAAGATAATCAGTAAGTACACTTTGACACATCTGATTGACTCTTTGACACACTTGGATTTTAAAATCCAAGTGATTCTTAAGTAAATCTTCAAAATGGTCCCGAGTATTATTTGTAGACTCTGCAAAGAGGGGCAAGGATACTTCGACATTGCGACAAAATACTAAGTTTTAAAGTTTACAGATTAAGGTATAAAGCAATGGTTTTCAACTTTTTTTCCCAATGCACACTTTTCACCATTGCTAGACGCTCTTACCAACACCCTCCTTTCCAAACCTAAAATAATACATACACATTTATTTAAATTTAGATTATGTTTTAATGTGTTTTATAAATTAAGCAAGAAAAAGTATGGAAAATGTTGATGAATAACTTGAATAAATAAACTCAGTTTTTTATATTCACAAACTAAACTTAACAGGTAAATAAAATGCTGACCACATCCCCCTGATACTATGAAATTTCTAGGGGAGAATTCCCCCTGGCACAAAGTGATATTCATTATTTTCCTTGCTAATCAAAACACACAGTTTCCATCATCAAATCAAAATACTGCAATATTCTTTTTCCCCTGAGACATTTACTTCGACATAAGGCAGACTTTAGAAAATCCCAAGATTTCTTTCATTCATGCTGATATACTTATAAATCGGTGATAAGGAACGAGTACAAATTATGTACGTATGTATTTATTTTTATTCGTGAAAAATTGATCTTTTTCTTTAAGAATTTAATTTTCTTCCTAAGAAGGGAAATTTCTGAATTTGTTGTTCCTAACAAAGGAAATATGCTTTGCGAAAATTGATGAATTCCAAGTTTTGCAGCATAGAGAAGTGAAAACTACAGATAGAGAGAAGTACAGGAAGACACGACGGAACGTGAAGGATACCAGTTCTATATTTATTTGTCATTATACGCAGTTTCTCACTTGACATCTGTCTAGAGCTGTAATGCCTCATACATTGTTTGAAAGCGTAATATATCCATGGTACGAAAGTGCTGAAATATACCTAAATTCTTCTATATAGCTGTCATATTTTGAACTTAGATGTTCATAGACATTAGTTGTTTTTGAAACGGGAGACATGAAAAATGAGCAATGCCCTTGCCGGGACTCGAACCACGGACCTCTCGAATACGCGCCGAGCATGCTGACCGCTGCACCACGAAGGCATGCTAAGAAGGCAGAAGAATACCTTATAGATGGAACTATACATATCGTTGAGGATAATTAGCTACTTTGTTATACATATCATTGAGGATAATTAGAATACATTTAACAGGTTACATTACAGTAAATGGAGTATAAAAGCTTTTTCCAGGGCATATGCTATCACTAACATAAATTTATAATTTCCAAAAGAAGTTACTTGGAAAGTGGAGCGTTTTACAAGTCTTTGTCGAAAAACATATGAGAGTTAACAACATATTATTTAACATGTTTGAATTACAGTTTTAATTTTCTGTAATTGAAACAATGTATGTTTTGGCAAGTTTTATGAACTTCTGCTGAAAAGCAGAATCACTTTAAAAATAACTAGGTCGAGAAAGTGTCTTAATTAATTTACTTCAAAATAAAAAAATTAAATCAAGACACTTTCCTAAAATAAAAGGGGCGTAGGAGAAAACATCTAAAAAGATTGCTCATTGTGCTCAGTGTTGCTCAGGTCCAAACGCCAATCTTTTTTTCTTTACATATTTGGCATGAGATTTCTAACGTATTTTTTTTAAAATTCCATCTGAGCTAAATATGGTGAAGAATAAATCTCTTGCAGATGGGGGAACACGTGAGATCGTTACTGTACAAACAAAAAACAAATTTTAAACCCTTTTTCATTAAGTTGCGATGAATAGATTAGTAGTATTTTCTTCATTTTTTTCACTTTTACATGAAAACTTACTTCAGTTCTAGTAATAAATTTAACAACTAAAAACTGTACAACTAAAAACATTACTTTAATACATAGAATATGTTTCCTTTAGAATTCATGCTGCCGAATATGTCACTGTATCCAAACTAATGAATGTGTTAAATTATGTGAATACATCACAATTACATAATATTCTATACCGCACGTCAATAATATGGTAAGCAAGACTACCTTTCAATGCGCTTGAATTGTAATATATTAATCTGAGCATGATGTGTCACTTACAGTATTGCTTTCCCAGAGGATAAAATTTATATAAAAGATGCTTATGAAATTTTGGAACTAAATCCATAAATAAGTTATTTTAAGAAACTAGTTTTGTCAGCGTTCAGACTTCTACATATGTTCCTTCTAACCTTGGTAACTTTCTAATTGCTGTAAAATCCAACAACTAGAACAACCTATGAGTGTTTTAGATACTTTTTTCTTGATTTCAGAAATGCTATTCAAATTGCAGCTTTTAATGAAAAATTGTTTTAAATAACAGAGAAGTCAGGAATTTTCACATCGTATCTAGAAAGTAAGGGAATGATTAATAAAAACTGCACTTTTCATTCCGTTAAAAAGCTTGTCGGCAGCTGAATGAAGGAGCCTAAATATCCGTTAATTACTAAAGCCGTTTAGATCTTAAAACAAAACATTCTTTCCAAAAGTTGATCTAATGCCACTTTGTAAAAAACGGCTGTGTTTTAGCTTTCTCTTCCAATTATTTTTTTAATTACCCTTCATTAAGGCGATGCAAAAGGCGCTCGTACATGATAACGTTGAAGCTTTCCTTGGTTACGTTTCTTCGGTC